>JANHFQ010000036.1:61051-71916 GCA_032468035.1 Aparallactus werneri
TGGTGTGCCTCGTGATTTTTTTCATGAAACAAGTGTGCCTTTGCCCAAAAAAGGTTAAAAAACACTGATCTAGATACCATGAGAAACGTCCTGACTGAAATGTCAGTCAGTAACAGGCTGCTGCATAAAGTACAGGTAATCCTTGATTTACAGTCACAGTTGAGCCCAAAATTTCTGTTGCTAAACAAGATAGTTGTTAAGTGAGTTTTGTCCCAATTTACAATCTTTCTTGCCACAGTTATGAAACGAATCACTGCAGCTAAGTTAGTAAAATGGTTCCCTATTGAGTTTGTTTGTCAGAAGGTCGCAAAAGTAGTCACATGACCCCAGGACACTGCAGCCATTATAAGTATCAGTCAGTTGCCAAGTGTCTGAATTTTGATAACCTGACCATGGGGTTGCTGCAACTACCATGTGAAAAACAGTCACATGTCACTTTTTTCAGTACCATTGTAACTTCAAGCGGTCACTAAATGGTTGTAAGCTTGTACTGGGTAGGGAGTTGTACTGGTTGGCCTGGAAGGTCTCTTCCGATTCTAATTCCATGGTCAACAGCACATGAGATAATTTAATGAGTTAATACTTAAAACTGCTGGTGAAACTGCTGGTGGTATTGCTGGTGAAAGTAACATACATTTTTGCATAAATTACATGGTTCTATTCTGGTATTTAGGTAAAATTTTAAAGCAAGATTAATACAAATTCTATGAACTCTTTTAATAGCAGTAAGTAATTATGAAAGAAATAAATATAAAGCTATTCTTGATTAAAGATGTTCAGAGCTATTAGCTTTCATAATGTATACATTCTTTAAAAGCCCAGGCTGTTTCCTAGTTTAAGCAGTGGAATAATTATGCAGAGTTTCGCCAAAATCAATTTGAAAGCAAGATTTTAACAAGTTTTATAGTTAACAAATTGATATTCTTAGACTAAACTGGCTTCCCAGTTTATAAATATTTAAAACTATGATTGCCATTTACACAATGAAAGTAGCTGAGATACATATTGGATGCTTAATTTAGAGCAGTGATTATCAAGTTTTCATGTGTTTTCTATTTGTTTTCTAGAAATATTAACAAAAATTCATTCTATGGATTCAGTAATAAGAGAACATTTTTGGATGAGATCTCTCTTCAGTGCCTTTTTTTGCGTGCACTTTGCTTTGTTTTGTTTTGTTAATTTTGAAATACTCCCATGCTACTCATGAAGAAATGCTACTCCTGTTATTAAGTTTGTAAGTAAAACTTAGTTTTTCCTTAAAGAGGAGTGGATTATTCTGAATTCTAAAAATAATGCCTAAGCTGAACTTTTTGTTGGTAGAAAGAAAAATAAGGGAAATGAGTTTTAGAATTATTTGAAGAACTCAATGCCAGTTGTCATAAGCATGAAGAAGTTATCATGTGACTATGTCTATGGAGATTCTCAGTCATCCTGGTCATGGTTTTCCAGAGGTGCTTTTTTCAAAAGGCAACCGGGGTTCATTTTTCCTTGAAGATCTTTTGCTTCTCATCCAAGAAGCTTCTTCAGTTTTGAAGCTTATTGGATGAGAAATGAAATGTCTTCAAGCAAAAAAACAAAGGCCAGTTGCCTTTGAAAAAAGCATCTTTGGGATTATCATGTGAACATTTCAATATCAAAGCAAGTATTTGCTTTGTACAGTGCAAAGTAATCACTTCAAGTAACTTACGGTACTGAGAAAAAGTTTCAGAATTCATAGAAATCCTCTTCAGCTTGGTCAAACATTCCAATTTTGGTATGCTTTTGGTAAATTATTGTTATATGAATTAAACTTAAAATGTTTTATTAAAGATAAGTTTTAAGTAGGTTTGGCTAAAATCAGAGATCCCTATAGACAGAACCTCAACAGCTATAAGATTTCTTGGATTGTATTGTCCAAGATCAGTGGTAAGGCTCTCTGGGATAAAGTTCAGTATCAGATTTTTCCTTATAACTTTGCAACAGCTCTGATATGAATTGTTTTAATATTCAAAATATCTTATCAGAGGCATAGTATGGGTTATACAATGAGAAGAATGGAAAGAACTGACATCTATTTGATCAAGTAGTTCCCGTATTCTTTGCCATATCCCTGATGCATGGGGAAAACATAATAATTCATTTTTAAAGTAAGAAAAACACTGGAAAGTGCTGACTGCACGCTTCAAGTCTGCCCCTGATAGGACGCCTGGATAGTGAACCACTCCAGATAGATCATAGAATTGTTATTAAAGCTGTGTATGCATTTCAGAATTTTACTGCAGTGCATGTTCCTGCTGTTAACATTTTTTCTATGGTGTATACCTTCCATCAGCACGTATAATTTAGGCAGATCTACTTAAAATTCAGGAAATAATGTGAAATTTTAGAATTTATAAACTTTGGAACACTGTTATCATTGTATTAAGATACAGTTCTTACTGAATTACTGTTATGCAATCAGCTTGTTGATTCTAAATCCCATATTAATGGATGGTAGGCCAATATTTTATTTGTGTAGGTAGGTAGTTATTGGTAGATGCAAAATAAATTTATTTAAATTCTACGATTCAGCAGATTTTTGAAAATGTGACATAACTAACTCTTTGTAAATAGCAGAGTTCACAAACCGAGGGTAGGAATCTCTGAGCATCAACATATAAACTTGTAATTGTGCTTCATCAAAAGTATGTATTGATGGTTCCATTATGTTCCGGTTAATAATTCCTCTTGCTCTGGAGTCCAGACTGACCTGTTAATAAATGAATTTATTAAAGAGTTCAGTAATAATCTTCCTAAATTCTGTTGCTAACAATGGAAACAAATTGATAGTTATCATTTGAAGATGGTTATCATTTGAAGGATATCCAGGATGGGTTCAAAACAGATCTGGATGTTTTGGAATCTATCAGGCATGCCAGCCGTCGCCCGTTGCTCTTCCGGGTTCCAAAGGGCACATGCACGCCAACCAGTTGGTCTTTGTACATGCACGCACGTGGACCAGCTGGTCTTCATGTGTGCAGGAGTGCTAGAAACCAGAAGAGCAGCAACCAGCACGTGCACGCGCGCCAGCCTCTTGGTCTTCCAGTTTCATAACGTGGATGCATGCGCAAAGACCAGCTGGCCGGCACGCATGCACGTATGAAGACAGCTGGCCAGTGCACATGCACAGTGCACAGTGGTCTTTGCGTGCACATGCACATTAGAAGCCGGAAGACCATGTGGCTGGCGCGCATGCTCCATGCTCCCATTTCAGCACTCGGTGCCAAAAAGGTTAACTGCCACTGTACTAAGATATCTAAATCTCCATCAGGGATTAAAACAATTTTCCATCACAAATCAAATATTACATTTAAAGAGCTTTCACAACTGCAATCCCTTGTGTTCATGAAGTACACACACTTGTTTTTAAAAACCTTGTATTGAAGGACAAGAATTGTATGTTAAAAATCTATTGTATGAATTTAAAAAGTGGTAATTGATTAATGGAATATTACACAACAAATATTTATCAATACCTGAAAAGTATTCTAAGGCATTGTATAATTGCAACAAGATTAGATTTTAATAAATCTATGTATATATCAGATTACTATGTAGCTGGACTTCATTAGCAATGGGGAAAGAATGCAAAATTAAATCTTTTGAAACCTTATCCTATGAGATTGAACCATGTCTGTCTTCTAGAAAGATAAGGTTAAATTTTATAACTCCCCTAAATTTTATAACTATCCCCCTACTTATGCACTTATCCCTATCATCCATTTTCAAGTCTGCCTCCTACCACTATATGCCTCCCAGCGCCCTGTTAGAGCCCACAGGGTTGGCCTCCTGTGGGTCCTGTCAACTAAACAATGTCGGCTGGTGGCCCTGGGGAGAAAAGCCTTCTCGTGGCTGCGCCAACCCTCTGGAACCAGCTACTCCTGGGGATTTGGACCATCCCAGACCTACTAGCCTTTCACCGAGCTACCAAGACATGGCTATGCCAGCAGACTTGAAGCCAATGATCCCATCTGAGGGGAGGGTTTTTATGTTTATTGACTTAGATTTTAATTGTATATCTGTATATCTGTATACTTATATATTGTTTTATTTGTTGTAAGCCACCCAGAGTCCTACGGGAGTTGGGCAGCCTATAAATTTTAATAATAATTAATAAATAATAATTAATAATCATCATCAACGGTATGCTTAAAGATAATTTATTCTTTTCAATTAGATTATTAGAACAAATACATTCTAAGGTTTTTAACATTTTAGTATCGTAGTTTTAGCCCAAAAATATCACTTCTTCAAATCACTTCACAAAAATAAATGTTTAAATATTATAAAAGAAAATCACTTTAAAATGATCAATCTTTAAAAATCTTAATCTTGTAACAGTCTTAAGAGCCTCGGTGGCGCAGTGAATAGAGCACAGCACTTAGAGTGCTGTAGTTAGTGCAGCTGCCTGCAATTAAGGCAAGTTCAAATCTCACCAGGCTCAAGGTTGACTCAGCCTTCCCTCCTTCCGAGGTAGATAAAATGAGAATCCAAAAATGTTGTTGGGGGCAATATATGCTGATTCTGTAAATCACTTAGAGAGGGCTGGAAATGCCCTGATAGGCAGTATATAAATACAGTGCTATTGCTATATATTATCTTTAAAGTACGCCATCTGAATAGGAACAGCTTGGAACAGTTCATTATATATCTTTGATTGACTCATATAAAATCAATGGTATTACAAAATGTAACAAACCTCTCTTGGAGAAAGAATAGAAACATAATCTTCATATATTCGTTTGACTTTTTCTTCAATTACATTCTTGTTGGATTCCTGTTTTAAGTCCTCACAGGCCAGCCAGAAAAGCATGTTTTCTTCACTGTATTCTGACTGAAGGAATTCTCTGAAAGCATTTCGACCTGAAGGTGTTGCCATCAGTTTGTCAAAGGAATGCCTCCAAGCACTTGCTTCTTCCAAAGAAGTTGAGCTATAAATGAAATGAAATGAATGAAAAATAATAAATACTGTTATCATGTTGTGGGAGGAAAATGTGGAATTTAGGAGCTTTTATGCATTGATAAATCTGAAATTTGAAGCAATTTAGTTTAAAAATGCACAAAGGAATGGTACCTTATTATGTTATTAATACTCTGTCAATAAAATACACTGTCAGTATCTTTTTCTGTTATCTTATTGTAGTATGTTTATTACTGAACTGACCGGTACAATTATGTACAATATATTTACTCAGTATAACCAGTACTTTCATGTTCTATCTTATATACTATCCCATAGCTGCAATATTAAGGAACAAAAGCAACAGAGTCTGGTGTTTTTTATGTTTTCATAAAGTAAAGTGTTAAAATGGAAAAACAAATTATTGCATTAATTTTTCATATATTTTCATAGTACATTTTAACTAGATTCAGTGTATAGGTCAATGTATTGCATGACAGTGATCTCATGGTAACCAAAATATGCTAAACTGGTATGAGAATGGTAATAATTTTATTCAATGTGATATAGTCTAAATATGTAGAACTACAACTTCCATAATTCCCAGTATACATGATCATGCTATCTAAGAAATACCAGTGCTTTAAAGGCAATAAAATGACTTTACCAATTAATCCTTACCCTTGTTGACAGTATGGAATCATTTCTGATCCAGTTTCATGTGCTGCTGCCCTTGAACTTTCATCTTGATTCCTAACAGTAAGACTGTAATAAAATAGAGTTTGGTGAATTTGCTGAGATTCTAAATTTACCACTAAATATAGGTTATAATCTAATTCCCCCAGTATAAGACTTTCACTAAGATTCCATGCAATTTCTTCTAAATGTGATGTGTTGAATCTCATTTTTAATCTCTTAGAAAAATATTGGTTCATATAATATATTGGCTGTCTATGCTTTAGTTTAAAAATATGGGAAAGAAGAAAAAATAATATTTTTAGCAAATGTGATTGCTTCTAGAAAATCTGTAGTATGAAAGAGGGCAGAATGGCAAAATATTACACTGAGAGATTTATCTGAAAACAAATTAACACATTAATGTTCAGATGTCCAACCACTCAAGGTCATTTATATGCATTCTCTTATTTTATTTGTTCTTATGTCAAGAAGGTCCCTTTTTATAATTTTATCAGACTGCTTCATATGTTTCCTAGTTTGAACTCATGTAAATGTACAGAGCAGCTTTTGCATTGGAGAGAACTGCTCTACCTTGCCTTGGAAGAAATTTGATTTAGAATTGGATAAATTTTCAATGGGATATACTATGAGGTATTACAACAGGTATTATAATAAAAGGCTAGATAAGATGCAAGAAAGGATGAAAAATGGTACAAGAAGAGGCTGGAGTGTAAGCAACATGACAGATCCCATATCGCAGAAGGAAATACAAACTGGGCAAGCGCAGCTGACAGGAAATTTGGTGAAGCAGAAGGAATGGATGAACCAATGAAACGGGGGCAGAGAACAAGATGGAAAGGATGAGAGCGAGATCAGAAAATTATCGTTGATTACCTCGAAAAAGGAATGAGATGATGGTTACAGGGGGTTAAAGTAGAGTTAAACTAGAGGGGAAAAGTAAAACAAGAATAAATTTTTAAGAAAAATATAAACAAAAGGTAGAAGGATTAGAAACTTATAGAAACTTAAAGAAGTTAAAGTAATTATATCTTACTATACTTTTTAAAATAAGGAATTATTACTATGGTTATTACATTGATGGAAATTATACCTTTTTAAATAATGAATTAATACAATGATTATTAGATTGATGAGAAGGTTAAACATTGAGACTATTTAGTGAAATAATAATGTTTATTACTACTTAAATCTAATTATGCTTATATAAATTGAGAAATGTCACTTATAATTAATTTCTTTTCTTCTTTAAAAAATAAAAAGTGGTTAGTGGTTATTAGAAGAAGATACTTCTATAAGTAGATACTTCTTCTTAATTACACTTCCTTCATAGTTTATATGCAAATTTATATTATCCTGAGATGTCCAATATGAGTGTACATGGGTCTTATAAAAAACAACTCTGCCTTCTGTTCTCATTTTAGGAAGGTTGGAAATAGTGAATTTAAATATATACCATCATTCTTATATTTGTCATTTTCAAATTCACTTTCAGATCAGTCTTGCCCAATAAAACTTGTTCCTCTTCCATAATATATTTTAAACATAGTCTATTTATAGAGACAAACACTTTTAAAATTCAAAAGTATCCTTTAATATATGCAATATTATGATATTTTGTCCCATTCTATATTAGTAACTCAAATTTAAAGGTTCTTCTTTAATTGTAACTTAGTGTCAGGGTTCCGACTAATACCCTAATAAAAGCAGGAACCCCAAGCAAAGTTTCAAGAAAAATCCAGTTGTTTTTTAGGAGCGCCATGTCAGCACAGACCAAGTGAAGCCAACTCTGACCCCATTCAGTTCATGCCTTACCTCTGACCCTGTTTCCCCCTCCCCTCAACTTTTGTCATCGGTCTCATTCCCCAATGAAGCAATTTCGTGGGTCATGGAAGTCACTCCCTCCAGCTGTTACTGGTTTCTGTGGAGATGGCCTTGACTTTGGCTAGCTAGGATGTGCATTGTTTTGACTGAAGTGCAAATTCCTCAATGCAGCTGTGAGACTTGGTTCCCCATCCCCCTGCCTATGGCAACTCAGGAGCAGGTTAGGAAAGCTTCATGAGTTGACGTCCAGCTTCCCTCACTCCTGAGGCAACCTGTGCAAAGCAACAGTTTGAGTACAGGTATAAATTTTAGGGGTGAGATTCCCACCCAGGCTTTGTCAGTTTCATTTCATGAAATTAAGCTATGAGGCGATCAACTTGGATGTTTCTGCTGATAGAGCATAGTCACCCACTTGATTAAGTATTGGAGTTGTCCCCTGTGCCACCTAGAGTTGAGGATGTGTTGCACCTCATAATGGGTTTGACCCCCTATGACCACTGGGTCTGGGGCTCACAGGGTCTCAGGGTTGACCCAACCACGGGTTTTAAGAGGCTGCTTTGGAATACTGGGTGTATTTTTTCCCAGCAGTCATGGCAGTTTCCATTGCACCATGACCAGGTTCATAATCTTCACTATGGGGAATGGCCCCATGAATTTAGGTCCCAGCTTCTTGCTGGGGAGTTTCAACCTTAAGTATTTTGTGGTGAGGTAAACCTTCTCTCAGGTTTGCTCAGATGAAAGGCCAAGCTACGGCCCTGGGATGACCCAATGGACCACAGGAGCTCCCTCCAGAACTTAGCCATGAACTGAACCCTTCTGTCTGAAACGATTCTGTGTGGTACTCCATGCAGGCAGTAGATGTGCCTCTGGAAGAGTTTGGCTAGCTGGTGGGCTGAGGGTAGTCTGTTGCAGGGTATGAAGTGTGCCTGCTTGGCAAATAAATCAATTACAATCTACATCACTGTGTTCCCCCTGCTCTTTGGCAAATCCACTATAAAGTCCATTGCAATTTTGTCCCATGGCTTTGTTGGCTCTGCCACCTGTTGCAGCAATCCAGGGGGGTTTCCTGGTCATTTTTTCATGGTGGCGCTGATGGTGCAGCTTTTTATATAACTGTCCACATCTTTCTTCATGCCGGGCCACCAGAATTGTCTCCTCACTAAGTGTAAAGTCTTTAGGAATCCACAATGGCCTGCCGATTTGACATCATGGCTTCCCTGGAGGATTAAGGTGTGTAGGAATTTGGGGACATAGAGTTTCACCCCGTTCCACACTAAGTCTTCCCTTTTTGTCAAGGTGTGTTGGTTGTCATGGAACCAGGGGTCTGCTCCCAGCTTGGTTATGAGTTTTGCAGTTAAACTGCTTGCGGATTGGCCTTGCCGGTCACGGTGTCACTTGGGCTTGAGTAGGGGGGATAATTTATTTATTTATTTATTTGTTAGATTTATACCCCGCCCTTCTCCTGGGACTCAGGGTGGCTTACAGGGTAAAATTAAAACAACAATATATACAATTAAAATCAGATTAAACAAAAACCCTGAACATTAAAATTTATACATTAAAATTTAAAATTTAAAAATTTTAAACCCTCCCTCAAGCCAAGCTGGCCACCTCAAATATTATGCTAGTAACTCTATCAAAAGAGGAAATAAGTTTAGTCAGGCATGAATTTTGGGGACAAACCCATGATGAGCAGTATTCCAATATTTGAGGTCACTGTCAGAGAGAGGAGTGGGTCAATCTGTTTTCCAAACCACCTGAAGGCCAGACAAGGAATAATGGATGGAAACTGATCAAGGAGAGATTCAACCTAGAAATAAGGAGAAACTTTCTGAACAATCAACCAATGGAACAGCTTGCCTTCAGAAGTTGTGGTAGCTTCATCACTGGAGGCTTTCAAGAAGAGACTGGACTGCCACCTTTCAGAAATGGTGTAGGCAGGGTCTCCTACTTGGGCTGCAGGTTGGACTAGATGAACTACTACAATGTCCCTTCCACCTCTGTTCATCTGTTATCTGTTAACTGCCCATCTAAGTGCTCACAGACAGGATTGTGACAATGTTGAAAATTGGCCGCAATATTGTATTCTTGATCATATGTTCAAAGATTCTGCCTGATATAAGTGTCAAGCTAACAGTCTATAGTTTCCTGGGTTCTTCTTACTGTTTGGTTAGGTGAGGACACTTCTCTCCACCAGTCTTCTGTGACCCTGCTAAGTCCTCTAGAAGTTTTCAAACACTATCATCAGTAGTTTTGGAATCACTTCTGTTGGTTCCTTCTGCATTACCTGTAATCCATCTGGACTTGAAGTTATTTAAATTAGCCAAGTTCTCTCCTACTTTCTCTTTGTCTATCCTAAGCTACAGTTCCTGCCTTTACCATGTGGCATAATAGGGAGCACTTAGGTTTCCATTTCTCTTTTGAAAAAAAAACCAGATACAAAATAGTTAATTAGCTCAGCCATTTCACCATTCCATTTGTCACTTTTTGCTTACAATGGAATTCTTCCCTCTTTGGCCAATTTTTGTTTCTAATGAACCAAATAATTATTTTGGTTGTTTTTGGCATCTTTCATGAACCACAGCTCATTCTGAGCCTTAGTCTTTCTAATTCCTTTCTGGAAGTAACATTGTATTTTTATTTAAGTATGCTCCTGTGCTTCCATTTCCCAGATATGTTTCTTTTCAACTTTTTGGAGAACTTTGCATATATCGATGTTGATGCATTTCTCTTATTTTTCCTTCTGAGAATTATTAGTGATTGTTCCTTTGGTATCTCATTTCACAGAATTCCCCATTCTTTCTGGACACTTTTCTCTTTCAAACTTTTAAGATACTGAATGCTATCTACCTTCTCTTAGATCATCAGACTCCATTCTTATGAAACCTAGGATGCAGATCTGCTTCCTCTCAGATTCTCCTCTGGATTTCACAGACTCAAGGACAGCATTATTGGTTCACTCAAGATATTTCGCTGTTTCAACCAATTCCTCTTTATGGGGGGAGAATAAGATTTCAGGATAGCAAACCTTCTTGTTCTTTCTTCTACCTTATGACAAATAAAATTGTGAGCAAGAGGGGACAAGACTTGGCGTCCGTTGTTTTTGAATAAAATGTAGCTTTCCTGTGCTGTATGTCAAACATGAGTCTTCATCCAACTTGCATGATGCTGATTACAGCATACAGTGGAACCTCAGTTCACGTCCACAATTCGTTCCATAACTTTGGTTGTGAACCGAGTTGGTTCTGAACTGAAACAAATTTTCCCATTGGGTTGTATGGAAATGCGATCGATCCGCTCCAGACCCCTATGAACACTATTGTTTTTTTAACATTTTGAAGCACACAAATACAGTACTGTAGTTAAATATGCCACAGAACACACAGTGTAACAGTAAAATCCTTTAATGCAAACACTGAGAAAACCA
>JANHFQ010000037.1:6043-17946 GCA_032468035.1 Aparallactus werneri
ATTTGTCAATTTTAATCCATCCTTAGCACTGGGGGGGGGAGATGTTGACCTCCTCAGAGAGGGCTCGCAATTTGGGTGTCATCCTGGATTCACGGTTGCGTCTTGAAGATCATTTGACCACCGTGGGCAGGGGGGCCTTCGCCCAGGTTTGCCTGGTGCGCCAATTGCAGCCCTTTTTGGACCGTGATGCCCTACTCATAGTCACTCATGCCCTCATCTCCTCCTAACGCTCTCATGCCCTCATCTCCTCCTAACACTCTCTACATGGGGCTGCCCTTGGGGAGCACCCAGAGACTGCAGCTGGTGCAGAATGCGGCCGCGCTGGTAGTTATGGGAGTACCTAGGTACTCCCATGTCACACCACTCCTGTGTGACCTGCAATGGCTTCCAGTTGCTTTCCGGGTGCAATTCAAGGTCCTTGTTATGACATTTAAAGCCCTACATGGCTTTGGACCAGAATATCTGCAAGACCACCTTCTGCTACTGATAGCCTCCCATCGCCCGGTTCGCGCTCACAGAGTCAGCCTCCTCAGGGTGCCCTCAGCCAGACAATGTTGGCTGGTGACCCCCGGGGGAGAGCCTTCTCTGTGGGAGCCCCTACCCTTTGGAACACCTTGCCACCGGGCCTACGGTTGGTCTCCAATCTTTGATCTTTCCGCCGGGCCCTGAAGACGTGGTTGTTTGAGCAAGCATTTAGGGACACATCGGGCCGGTTTTAAACTGGAATAGCTTTTACTAATTTTAAATTGTTTTTTTCCCCATCGTTTTTAAAATTTGATATATTTGGTCTTTAAATTTAATATGTTTTTAATTTTTGTATTGTTTGTTTTTATATGTTGTAAGCCCCCCCGAGTCCCTTGGGAGAGGGGCAGCATAGAAGTCCAAATAATAAATAAATAAATAATAAATAAGACATATATTTCATGTTTCTAGATTATCCTTCTCCCTCAAGGAGGGGATCTGGGCGACATACAGAATAATCAACATATAAAACAGCATATATCCTGGCTTGTAAAAACAATCATCAAATTAACCTGTTTGGAACAGGGCTTCAATGAAACTGCAAATATAGTCTTTATTGATTAACTATTGTTTCTGTGAAGATAATATTATACCAAATTTCTTGGAAATGAAATTCTTTCTGTATACATCAAGCTGCTAATAATTTCAAATTCATGTAGAGCAATCAAAAGGAAAAGAGGAAATTAGGTGTCTAGCAAATATTTTATTATGAAAAATTAGCATTGTATTTTGTTTCCTATTCTGCTACCTTGTTTTTGGTCTCATTTTTATTTAGAGTTAATATTATTGTCATAAGCTTCTAATGATATCCACTTGAAGATAACATGCTACTCCAAAGGCTCATTATGTTCAACATTCAACATTTCATGCAGATACTCAACCTAACACTCTTACATGGGAATAAATCTCACCAATCTCAAGGGATTTGGAGTAAGCTCTTTTGCATATCTGATCTTACTGTTCTTCAGTCACTTCTGAGTGTTTATGAACTTGACAAACAGTATTAAGCCATGATAGTATGTCAGTAACTGCTTCTTTGATCTCATGTTTGTGTTAAGCTCATGCTTTGTCATCAATATAGCGATTACAATTTAGCCCCTGTCTTCTTTTGATCTTGTTTTGATTGCCTTTGATTTTTCCAACCATATGGGAAATGATTCCTGCTTTTTTATTATATGTTCAAAGTCCTAAAGCTTTAGCTTTAGCTTTAATGTCAGTGCTTCATTGATCAGTCTGATTTTACTTCATCTAGTTTACGTGTCCTATTTACAGTCCAAAGTATTCTCAACAATTTTCTCCACAACCACAATTCATAGGGCAGCCTGCCCTTTAAAAAAAGCAAACCAGTCTTACTGATGAAACCGTTTTCACAACTCTATACTATAACATATAATAGCTCTATAAAGCCCTACAAAGCCCAGGCTATTTATGGAATCAGTTTCACCCCATGACAGGAGCCTGTCACATTTGATAAGGCAGGAAAGTGTTGTGTCCCACACCCTGAAACCCTGGTCTTAAAGCCAAAGAGTCTTTTAAGGCACCAACAAACAGACACAAGCCTTTCCGAGATTCTTTGTTTATAAAACTCAGTCTAAGTTCTCTGGCAGACTGCTAACCACTTGGGCAAACTGACAGAACTGCTAGATAAGGTTTACATAGTAAATTAAGCAGAATACTTCACAGAATATGCACAGTTCAGATTCAAAGCAGAGACGTCTTCCAAACAAATACACACGAGACCAGAATCTTCCGAACACCAACCAGAAACACCCAATGCAAATCCAACGAATTGTTCTCTGCAAAGGTCCTTTCCCAATCACACCCCTTTTAAGTCCTATGGGGTATGGCCAATTACTGATCGGCTGTGGCTCAGCCTCTTCCCTTCTTTTGCTGCTGCTGCCGCTGCCTTGTAATTAACCTCTGTGTTCTCGCATTAATCAGGGCCTCTTCTCCACTGCTATCAGAAGCTGAGGGCTCCTGATAACTAGTGGACAGCCCAGCCACAGAAACAGTATCAGCAATCCGTTCCTCCCTTCCATCCAACTCTGGCTCCAGTTCTCCCTCCGAGTCGGAATCGGCTGCCAGATCTGCAGCATGCTGGTGAGCCACAACAGGAAGGTATGCTGTAGACCCCATCAGTCAAAGATTGTCAACTTGCAGGGTCTAAGGAAGGCAGCTTTTTCTGCCACTGCCACCACATTATGGAACATCCTTTCCCCAGAAGTGAGGCAGTCCCCCCCTCCTGATCCTCCACAAAGGGTCAAAACATGCTCTGCAGTCTTGCGTGGGGGGGGGAGAAGGATCAGGCAATTCTGGAGCTGGTTGTCCATTTATCTTTATTAGTCAATGTTAAATGGCCATTTCAGATTTTTTTTATTTCTTTGAAATGTTATAATCTCACAATTTTAAAGTGTTTAATCCTAAATTATTAATATTCTAATACTAACTTTATATACTGATCATACTGCACATCACCCAGAGCCCCTCCTTGAGGGAGATGGTGGTCTAGAAACATAAAATAAAATATAAATAAATAAATAACATTATATTTTTATAATATATTTGTTGTTTATAAATATATAGAGTAAAGAAGATGGAGATAGTAGGAGAAGGAGATAGTAGGACGAGGAGAAAAACAAAGTCTAAAAGAAATAGAAAGTATGTGAAAGCAGCTCAGACAGATACCTTCTGAATAGACATGGGTATAAGAGACAAGCTACAGCACAATCAGGCTTGCAAGATTCTATTATAGTCACATTCGTTGAAAGTAGTCTTAGCTTACTTCCATATATTTTCTGGTTGCTTTGGACAAATATGTTTTTCCCTTTTTCACTTTGGTAATGGATCTTGCCTATATCAGTCAAAGTCTTCCTTATTCTCTACAATAATACTATCCCTCAGAACAAGTAAAATTAGCTATATCTGTGCTGGGAGGATTAAATGGTCCTGGAGAAGTTTGGCTCTATGCTATTTTATTTATTACTAGCTTATTACCAGGCTTTGCCCAGGTATAGTGGGGCCTGATGTTCCTGTCCTCAAGCTGCAAGCAGGGATATATGCAGTCTACAAGTCCCAGCGTTCTTTGCCTAATTTGCATTCGCTGCCTCTATTGGTTGGAGAGGCTCCGATTTGCATACCTTGCCTGTATTGGCTGGAGAGCCTCCTCATTCATCCTGCACATGCCCAGTAGAGCTGTGCTGCTATTTTGGTGTGGGGTGTCCCCTTCGCCACCCTTTTGGGGGGCAAAGACCCCCCTATTGCTGAACTCCACAGTGCTGATCTTACTACAGAAAGGTATCTATGTGCCAAGTTTGGGGGAGATTGGTGGAAAGGTGTAGATTTGTATAGCGGACATACATACACACATCCCAACCCAGACTTCTCTTTTATAAATATAAACTTATTATTTGATTTATATAGCCACCCATCTCACATAAGTAACTGTAAGCAACTGATAATAAAAGATAAAATACCTAATATAAAAGTAAAAACACAGAGGACCCAAACAACATAAAAACAACCTTCAGCAAATCCAATGGAGGAACTCCAGCACAGTCTCAGGCATAAAAGTCGGAGTCCTTTTCAGGGACTTGTGAAAAGCTAGCAGGGTTGGGGCACGTTTACCAATACCTAAAAGCAATGGAAGCCAATGAGGATTGAAAGCAATGGTGTCCCATGTCCCAAGTAACCCATGGCATTGACTGCCTGCAACACTGTACCAGCTGAAGCTTCCAAATACTCCACAAGGGCAACTCCATGTATTGCATCATAATAGTCCAATAAAGTGTTATGTGCAAGCATAAGTATCTTGACTGTCTTGGTAGGTAGTGAGCTACCAATGAAAGTTGTCTGTACAGTTCTCAAAATACAACATTCACCATCTACAATGCCATATCCAGAGCCACCTTCAATCCCCTAAACATTTTTAAAGAGTCATAACTAACAATCACGTTCTTTAAGGATATTGTGGTATCTGATATCATGTAGGTACCTAAATCATATAATCTGTCTTACGATGTTATGATTCAGATATCATCATTTTCTGTCCCCCTTAAATGTTCTTATTTAAAAGGTACCCCATGAAGTGCTGTCATTATTGTTACAATCTGCACTATTTTGGTGAATTTTATTTTATTCTGAAGTCCTGTGCACATTTAAATTGTTGTCTCATGAGAAGCAATAGGAATTTTTGGTAGGTAGTCAGGCAGAGTGCATTATATTTAAAAATAAAACTATTATTGTTTAGAAAAAATGCAAGGAAAGGAAAACAGCAATTTCCCCGTTTTGATCACTTAATAACATAGCCTTTTTAAAAGAGCTAAAATGTATTAAAATCTCTATAAACATGCACTTCATGGCCAAAAGCATCATGGAAGAGACAGTCCTTAAAATAAATGGTTATGTTTTAATGTCTTCAATATGTTTAGATAAATTAACACTGATTTTAATTACAACTTGAAGAGTTCTTTCTAAAATGAAACATTGGTTTTAGTGTAATTGGCTGTTATTTATTCTCAGTGACATTGGTTTTAAATGACTGGCATAGAAAATCAGAGTGCGAACAGATAGAAATATCTCCTCTAAAATGAAATCTGTCTTTTCAGACAGGAGACATGAAAGACTGGCTTAGAATCTTCACTAAATAAATTAGCAACCAAGTACATTCTTCTGCTTTTATATTTCTGTACTTTTGTAGTTAAAAAATAAAAACAGATACGGCAGTAATAGATTTGAACTTTACATGAGCAGGGACATTTGATTTAAAGAGGAGAAACTTAATGAAAATAACGTAGTGTATAGTACTATGATAATCTTGTTAATAACATAACCTCTGTTTCTTTATTCAAGTCCATTTCTCTGAGTCTATCTATCTCCGTTTATGCAACCTAACCATGTCCTATGTAGGACTGCTTTTGGTTGTAATGCCATGAATTTTCAGAGGAAAGAATATCTGGATTCTTTAATGTGACATAAAGAAAGACCTTGTTTAGACTGATCAGTTTGTGAAAAGGAGAAAAGCAGTGCATTAATATTGGAGGATTATGGGAGTATTGCCCAACATACAAGAAAGCTAGCCTTCATCTTACAACAAATAATAATTAATAAATAATTAATAAATAAATAATAATTACAATAAATAATAAAATAAAAATATACAATAGGCCGACTGAGCTGCTTAAGAGTTATAAGAGAAAATAAGATAGGTAGAGTAGTTTAACTGGGAGTGAGGTAAATTACAGTTGTATGGTAATCTGCTTCACTGATAAAATTGTATTCTTATTCATCCCACAACTTGTTTGAAACTATTCTGTTCTGATCTATCCCTGTTTAAAATGTTTTGTTTTTAATATTACACATAAAATCTATGCTCCGACATCAGGAAGACAATTGAAAGGGAAAGTAGGTTCTCAATGAATACAAATTCTGAAATGTCTCTCAAAGTTTAAGAGGTATAACAAAACCAGTTCATTTTGGTATAAATTGACAAGCAAATTCTTAGATTAGAGATTATATTCTCTCCAAGATTACCAGCAGATTAATTGGACACCAATAAGAGAATATGAGCTATTTTTCAAGATGATTTTTAGTATAAGCATTAAAAAAGAACAATATTTTCCATTTTAATTTTAATTTAATTTAATTTTTTACTGACAAAGCAGATGCCTAAAAAATGAAACAATTCAAGGTAAAAAAATAAGAGGTGTGTGTAGAAAATTAGGAAAAAAGAAAAAAGGTATTTAAATAACTGAAGAGTGAATGAATGAATGAATGAATGAATCTGTCAATAGCATAATACAATTCAAATTTTGAAATTTAAAATTTTGAGATTTCCCATTATTTTTACAGAATATTATAGCATTATACAAATTATTACAATGTAATTTTCAAGCAATAATTTAAAACTAGATAATACAGAATCTTATTGTCCAATTGTGTCACAGAGCTAGTTCAAATGCAGAACTGATGAATTTCATGTCATCAGCCTTTAATATCTGATATACACTTATCCTTTTCAGAATATAAAATCAGCTTTATTGCAACAATTCAGATTCTATATACCCAATCTTTTCCTAAATTAATAAATTCCAAACTTCTTCAATATAATTTAACACTCATTAATGTGCTTAAACACAATTCCCCCTCCCTCCTCCTCCAACTAATAGGAAACTACTTCTGGACAAGTATTTGTAGTAATGTTCCTGCAAATTTACTACATATTCAACAGTTTAATAATGGCCAACCTATTCAACCTCATTCAGTGGTACATCCCCCACAAAGTTGGTTTTTATGGCATATGAAATGTACTTAGCATTTCTTTAAATCTGAAACCACTTATTTTGTAACACTGGATATTCTATGTTCCAGATTCCTTGAATATTACCCAAGAATATTTCTGTCATTTAAAAATGTTTTTTAAAGTTTTTTACAATAATATAAATGTAATAAAATATCCAATTACCGTATATACTCGAGTATAAACTGAGTTTTTCAGCACCCAAAATGTGCTGAAAAAATTACCCTCGGCTTATACTCAAGTCAGCTGATTTTTGGGGCCTAAAGTGATGCCTGTGCAGTGTGTGCCAAACGTGCTGTGTGGGCATCAATTTCAGCCCCGAAAATCAGCTGTTTTAGTTCTGGTTGGCCATTTTGATTAAAAAAAAATTTTTTTTTTGCTGGGCCCTCCCACCCACCTGCAGTCCATACCTACCTTTATTCACTCTGTTTGCAGCAGCACAGCTGAGCTGTTTTTCCACCTAGGGTCTTTTGCAAGAAGTTTGTTTTCAGGAAACAGGAAGCAGGAAGAAACAAACTTCCTGCAGAAGCACCTACGTGGAAAAATAGCTCAGCCATGCTGCTGCAAACAGAGCAAATAAAGGTAGCTATAAAGTGTGGGTGGCTGGGATTCAAAATGGCCGATGGGAAATTCAAAAATGGCCGATGGAAACTAAAACAGCTGATTTTCTGGGCTAAATTGATGCCCCGGCTTATACATGAATCACTGACGTTTCCCAGTTTTCATGGGTGAAATTAGGTACCTTGGCTTATACTAAGGTTGGCTTATACTCGAGTATATATGGTATACAATGTATACAATTAAGATATTGTACACATTGTATAAATTGGGATAATTATACAATGTATACAATTATACAATTAAATAGGATAAATATTTTTTTAAAAATTTAAAGTATCATTACCTATTAGCTGATTAAGGATAATTACCCCCTTTTCAGATGGTTTTCCCCCAAAAAAGTGCTTTAAAAATAATTTTAAAATTGCAGTTCCTTACAAGATGCAATTTCAGATTTTAATTTCTTTCACAATAAGGCCCAGATAGGTCTAACTGCTTTAAGTGCTAAAACTATCAGAACATTCCAAGTAAGGCCAAGAACCTGCCAACACTCTGAAGATACCAAATAATCTCAAATTGTGCCCCAATTAAACTAATATAATATCACTATAACAATATTTTAAAATCAGGAAAATAATCTGGAAGTGTTAAACAAGAAATTACATAGATCAGATCAATGTAATTATGTCAGCCTATTTTTGAACCACTTTTCTAAGATGACTCTATAAATACAATTATAAATATTTCATTAACTCCACCCACATGATTTGTAGACTCAAGTTTTTAGGTCCCAGAAGTGTGAGGTGACACCATGGGGAAATGTTCTGTTTCTGGCCATTATATAACGTGTGGGCAAGGAAAAGTTTTTCTAATCTCTATCACATTCTGAAAGCATCCTGAAGTTCTGTACTCCAGTACTTCAGTGTACTCTGTACTCCAATCCATTCAGCTTCCAAAGAAATGTTGATTTATTTATAAAACAAATATAAAACGTTCCATACAAATGTAAAAATCTCAAAGTGAAGGTTCCAGATAGGATAAATTATCTCAAAAGTATCTTAAACAAAGAGCCAGTGAAAGTTTTAACAGCATAGATTCAACCATATTCTAACTTTTTCTTTCTAACTTTAGCTTGATTCTTTTTATTAGCTTGTAAATTACAGGTACAAAAGGCAAAATAAATAATATAGAGCAGATGGTTTGATGTGGAGAAAGAGTGAAGGTCAAGACTGAATGTTTAAGAGGTGTGCATCTGGCTGACGGCCAGGAATTTCCTACCTCTGGTGCAAGATAAAGAAGTTTATTATTTTCTCTTTGATGCTACAATGTAAATCAATTCCCAAAAGAAATATTTAATTGCATCATAGCCCTTATGAATTTTTTACATCTTTCAGAGGGTGGTATATACTCTGTTAGACAACATGTATAATTATAATCCTTTAAAAACCCATAATTTTTGCTAAGAAAGAATTCAACACTGAACAGGTGGTTCTCTACATGATGCTATTATTTGATTGAACTATATTAGCATTTCACATCTTTTCCTTTTATATAATAATCCAATATGTAAAACATTCTGCATTTTCATCAGAGGCACACTCGCATTCATTAAAATATTTCAGTTTAAAGATAATTGAATTAATATTGCCTAATATTTAGAATCTAGGCAGTTTCCTTTCATTATTACAGTTACTTTTAATCCTTCATGCTTAATGTGAAGTGCAATGAAGCAGGATATTTGATTTGAGAGAAAGATGGCCAGAAAGAACAGTTGGATTAAAAGAAAATGCAAGGAAGTTTTATTTCAATGTTCCATAAGTATTTCAGTCAGTGGGAAGTTTCTACTTTTCACTCCTTAAGTAAATCATATGAAAATGTATTGCAAAATTTTAATATGTACTTTGTTGTTTAGTAAACATTTTCTATTCTTTTTTTTACTTAGCTGCCTCAGCTTTTTCCACTTAGGGTTTTTTTTTGTTCAGAAAAGAATCATTACTTGTATTCTATGAGAATTATTGTATTCTATGAGAAATAATCTAGAAATATACTAGAGGTCCTTTTCAAATATAAGATTGTAGTTTGCTATTATGTGCAAAAAACAAACTGAAAAAAGGAAACTTTTATTTGGTTTAATTTTGTTCACTATCAGATGAAAGTTTTCATTATTTGGAAGAGCATCTTAAACTGATGATAAATGAAACAAGATTCTCATATATTATAAGCTACTTTTTCGATCTAGAAATTTAAAAGAACTACATTTTCTTTAGCAGTAGCACTGATTCATCATGAGGGGCACAACTCTCTGTTCCAATGAAATGAAATAGAAAAAATGTTTTCTTATAACAAACATAAATTAATCATTGCTTAGAATTAACTCTATAAAAAGGAAGAGAACACTTTTGTGCTGCTTATATCTATTTTTTCTTATATTCTAAAGCTATAACAGATTACAAATTAATAGAATAAATGTAGATCTGCTGCTATCATTCACATTAGATAATTTACTTTTTATATATGTCATCAGTTTTAAAATGTAAAATTAAAACAACATTTTTCACTAGCATGCAAAATCCCCTGACAAATTTCAAACAATCATAATTCCAAATGCTATTCTAAATGCTAGTCAACTTCTTCATTACAATCTGCTTAACTTTATCCCATGATTGTTAGTTGAAAGCTTTGATTGTTCTTCTCAATGTCTTGCCAGATAAAATAGACTGGATTGAAAAAAAAAAAAGGCTGTGGATACTTTTGTATGCTTAAAACCGCTGGCTGTAACCTTCCACTTCACCTCTGATGAATGGTAAAATTGACTTGCCAAAGAGAATTTGGGATTTTTAACACATTCCCTGTTTGGCTGAGCTAACCAATTATTTTGTACTTGCTATCAAGGCGGCAGACTTTTCTTCCTGAGGTCATTAAGCTTGTCAAAACCAATTTGTCACCACAACTGCTGACCCTTATTGCCTCTGACAGCAGCACAAATTCAAGCTAAACAGTTGCATAAGAAGGATGTAAATGACAGATCAATGTCTCCTAGTATGTTTTCGTGTATGGTGTTCAGTGGGCTTCTGACCTTATAAAAAAGGAGGCAACTGTATCAATGAAGTTACTTGGGTCAAAAAGAAAAAAAAAAGACATGAAGCAGTCTTTGGAGAGAGCTGCCAGGTACATTTTAATTTCAGTGAGCTGGTTTCATTCCCAGTTCTTGGAAGCATATACACACAGACTTCAGTATGGTTCAGAGTTCTTTTTTTTAAAAAATGATGAAAGTATCACTATCCCCTTAATCCAAATCTCATCAAGCTGTCCCCAACACCCACCCCCACACACAAGTAGTATTTTTAAAATAATTCAAACACATAAAATGTATTCACTGGTACTCATTCATATTGCCTGAATTTGCTGTTGAAGACATGCTATGGAAGTCTACAGAGATTCTCAATCATCTACGAGGGGATGCTGAGAAGTTCCTGTCTTTTCCCAGAAAGAAGAGAACCAGAGTTATGAAATAACACATTTATTCAACATGTTCCCCCCTGAGACTGATGCACTTGATACAGCATAGTTGCAGCTTTTCTAGACTGTTCACATAAAAGTCCTTTGGTTGGGCCACAAACCAGCTTTCAGCAGCATCTTTAATGTAAGAAATGTCCTCAAAATGTTGCCCCTTCAGGTGTTTCTTCAAATTCGGGAACAGACAATAGTCTGAAGGGGCCAGATCAGGTGAGTAGGGGGGGATGGTGGACCAATTGGAAACCTAGGATGTTCAATGTGGCAGCCACAATGTTGGACATGTGCACAGGTGCATTGTCCTGCAAAAACAGGATCCCTTTGGTCAACTTTCCATGGCGCTTCATCTTAATTGCCTCCTTCAGCTGGCCTAGGAGGTTAGCATAATATTGTCTGGTGATACTAGATCCCTGAGGTAGGTAGTCCACCAACAGAATACCGTCTTTGTCCCAGAAAACAGAAACCATGACTTTTTTGGCTGATTTCTGGGTTCAGAACTTCTTCGGCCGCGAAGAAGTTCTCGCTGTGGCACCATTCCTTTAATTGTTCCTTGGTTTCAGGATCATAGATGTGGAGCCAGGTCTCATCCTCAGTCACTAACTTAGCCAAAAAGTCCTGTGCAGCTTCAAAATGGGCCAAAACGGCTTTGGATGCTTCAACTTGTTCCTTCTTCTGATCACTGTTCAAACATTTCGATGCCCATTTCACTGAAAGCTTGTGCATGTCTAGGATAGTGGTGATAACAAACCCAACATGCTCCTGTGAGATGTCAAGTATCTGGGCTATCTTTTTTGCAGATATTCGCCGGTCCTCAGTAATTAGCTCATGGACAGCTGGTTGCCAGGTCAGTTGAGATTGCGGGGCTCCCACTGCGGGGCTCATCTTCAATGGTGAAATGCCCAGTCTTAAAATGAGATATCCATATTTTGACAGTGCTGTCTCCCCCAGTGTTTGTGACATCTCAGTGTGAATGTCCTTTGCTGACTTTCCCTGGAGAAACAAAAACTTCATGACG
>JANHFQ010000044.1:17519-28923 GCA_032468035.1 Aparallactus werneri
TCCCTCTTCATTCTCCTTTCTTCTTCCTTCCCCTCTTTCCTTCCTTGCTCTCTTCCCATCTTCCCATCTTTTTCTTTGTCTTTCCTCTTTCCCTTTCTCCTTTCCTGTCCCTTCTTGGATGCTCAAATGCAAAACGGAAAACATTTTTCCTTTTGTTTTGTTTTGCTTTTAGTTTGTCTTGCTAGCCTTCTGCCAGTGAAAATGGAGCCCAGAGGGCCACATGTGGTCCCCCCAGGCCCCATTTTCAGTCGTGACGGCCTCCTGCAGCCCTCTCTGGGCCTTGAGTTTGACACCACTGCTCTAGGGGGTAGTGCTCATCTCCATTTCCTAGCTCAGGGAGCCAGCGTTGTCCAAAGAGGCTTCCATGGTCATGTGCTGGCATGACTATATACCGAGGCATGTGGAATGCTGTTACCTTCCTACCAAAGTGGTAGCTATTATCTACTTGATTTTTTTCATGCTTTCAAACTGCTAAGTTGGCAGGACCTGGGGCAAGAATAGGAGCTCATCCTGTCATGGTACTTGGGTCTCAAACTGCCAGTCTTTCAGTCAGCAGCCAGCACCTTAACTCCTATGCACCACGCTCCCTTGTTCAGAAGGATATTTAATTGCAATGCCACAATTAATGACATTTCAGGCTGAGAATTCAGATGGGGCCAGGAGTCATACTTCTCCTAGCTTAGAGGTGTCACACTCACGACAACACGTTGTTGTCCTGTGATGTATCACAACTTCCTCCCCCTTCACTAAATCAGGGGTGGGCGTGGCCAGCATTATGGGCCGTGAGTTTGACATCCCTGCCCTAGATAAAATCATGTACTGTACAAGATGCTAATCTGATACTGTGCTTTTTAACGTGCCACATTGCACATTATTGCACTGTGAAATTTAAATTTAAAGAACCTTGGTGGCACAGTGAGTACAGTGCTATATTTAGAGTGCTGCACTTAGCTGCCAGCTGCCTACAATTAAGCAGTTCACATCTCACCAGGCTCAAGGTTGACTCAGCCTTCCATCCTTCCGAGGTCGGTAAAATGAGAACCCAAAATGCTGGGGACAATATATGCTGATTCTGTAAACCGCTTAGAGAGGGCTGTAAGTCCCTGACAGGCGGTATATAAATACAGTGCTGTTGCTATAAATAAATATTACTGTCATTTTTGTTTCAGTAATTTTTCTTATAATCTTGTCTGGATAAAGCGATTGTTTTTCATTCTGTATGCACTTTCTCAAGGGCAAGATGCAGTGCTGAAGTACTATCAAAAGAAAGAACTCCTGACGTGGAGTGCTTTATTCAGGGACAAGTGGAAAGGAAGAACAATGGTGTTGAACATTGCCAGACATCATGTTTTGCAGCTGAACTATAAAAATTGAAATATATGGACAGGTTCTCTGATGTCAGAGTGAAGACGAAAGCCATTGGAAGGGAGGGTTTTTTTCATATAAAAAGCAGTCTTTCTAAGATGAGATAGTGAGTTTTTATTCTTTAGCTGAAAGGAATCAAATCATTTTTTAACATTGTATTCAATGGGACCTTGGGGTTCCACAAAAACATGATAGGATTCAGTGAGAGGGGAGATGTGTGCTCAAACATGTCCAAATTTCTGTTATTAGAGTCTTGCCTCTTGGACAGGGGTTCTAGATTTTTTTTAATTAATGGTTTCCACAGCACGCGAATATCTGAAAGTCTCTGCTTTAGACCTCTAGGAACCAAAATTAGCAAATAAAAATAACACTGAACTTTTGTGAAGAGGTCCTATGAGCATTAATGTAGTGGAAATGTGATTTCCTGAGATTGATTAGAATTAAATAGGCATTTCCAATAGCTTGTTTCTATGATCTCCTGCCTTTATTATTTTTGCCAATAATTCAGGGTGGCAAACATATCCAACCCCCCTTCCCCCGCCTATTTTTCCCACAACAACAACCCTGTCAGATGAGAATGACTGGCCCAAAGTCACCCAGTTGGCTTTCATGGCTAAGGCAGGACTTGAACTCACCATCTCCTGCTTTTTAGCCTGGTGTCTTAAGTACTAGACCCACATTTACTTCTCTATTATATACAACGAAATAGTTTGCAACCAAAGATTAGTTAGCATTTTGGCCTGATTCTAGCCGTTAGGAATATTTCCTTTGACTGGAAGGAAAGTTTTGAACAGGCCATGGCATCCTTTAATTCAGGAGTATATTTAATATTTTTGGGAAGACATGACCCCTTGTCAAATTTTTGATGTAATGTAGATAAGATCAGAGTTGGGAGCTTGGTGGAATTTAATTGGAAACTGGAGATTTTTTTTGTTTTGCTTTTTAGGATTTCATTACGTTTATGATCATGATTGCATATGTAACATTCATATGTTTTCTACATCAAAATAACAGGAAATTAAATTTTGAATTAAATTTTGCTAATTATGATCAGTCTTGGCTTTGAGCATTGGAGAAAAATATGGCTCTGAGAAGCATATTAACCAAATCAATTTAAAAATAGTCTTCTGTGGCATTTTTAAAATATTCTTTAGTCTTTTTTCAATAGCGGCAGTGCTTTTCATCTGTTTTTTTTGTTTGTTTAATGATGTCAGTTTATGGGAAGTTTGCCTGTTTTTATTATATTATGGTATTTATTGTTTTAAAGGATCATTATTGTTTTATTGTTTGCTATTGTTGGAACTGTGATATTTAAATATGTGAAATTAATACTTAAATAAATCAGATGTGTTTGAAGAAGTTAATACATTTCAGCTACCGTTGTTTTCACCCCCAAAATGTGTTTGAATTTCCAACATCCCAGGTAATTATCACAGAGAAGCATAGGCAGTGCAAAAAGCATTCCCTATGGAATTATCATAGGTAGGTGGTGTTAATTGGAAACCATTAATATTTTAGATCAAAAGTTTATATATCCTTCACTCAAGTAGATCACCCAGATGTATTGTAACAGGTTGGAGAAACTGTTGTGGGAAATTCTGCCAAAAAACCTTGGGCATTGCATTCTGTATACCTGCCAGAATGCATTTAACCATAAAACTACAATGAATTGATCTTTGGATATATTGTTACAGTAGTACCTTGGTACTTGACATTAATTGATTTCAGAAGGCACATTGAATACTAAAAACTACAAATGCCAAACAAACCAAGTGACTTTCTGCTTGTGAAATTTTGGCCTCTGGATTGGCTGACAACCCTGACCTGGATCTTGGAATTCTGTACTGGACTTGGACTATTCTTTTGTGTGCTCCTATTAAAGACAATCCAGTTAGGAAAGCTTCTCTCAGAGATTCTGTTTTGGCTTGCATTCGTTGTCTGCTGTTACCTTTTGGCCTTGAGTACACTGCTAATTTCCATAGCAACTGTGTGAATGTTTAATTGGAATCAGAAGTAGGATAATAGTGTAAATATGCAGTGGCAGTATTGACCAAACACACTTAAGTATAAAATAATTAAATGATAAGGTTGCGTATCATTTGAGCCCACCTCCTTTTGTCTATTTATTAAAAAAGGAATCTTGGGAAAAAATAGCACTGTTTTATCTACTCATTCAGGTCAATGTGAATTTTAAACCAGTAGCATCCTTTTCAAGGTATTACACAATAATATCTAAAATGCTCTTTTAATTTAGAGCAGAGAGATGCTGTACTTGCACATAGAAGCACATTTTCAAAATATGCATAACACTCCAGTAATATTGTGATATCTAATGAGTTAGACTCCAAATTGGATCTCTCAGGCACAACAGCAGACTGATCATCTGACCTGGAAGCTGGTCAGGAAAAGATCCTCTGTCTCTTCATGCACAGAAAGATCAAGTGAATAGAACAAAAACTTTGAATGAGGCTTCTTGAAAGAAGGAAGTATGTCTGAATTGATGCTATAAAAGAAAGGCTTGGTCCTCCTGCTGGCCAATAAATGTTTCAATCAGGGACATGGTTTCCTGAATTGGTGCTGTGTCTGATTCCCTATCTGACTTCTGGCTAGGTACAAGATTACACTCACCTCTGATTCCTGGTTTTTGAATTTGTCTGAAGTAGTAATTGCACTCCTGAACTGCAGTGAGATTTATAGCTGCCATAAAGACCTTTTATATACATGATGTGACCTCTTGCATTTGTAATTGCTGGCACAGAACATGTATTAAACAGCAAACACCTCACTGCTAAGTTAACAAGCCAGGCATTCCAGGCAATTATTAGATAAGCGAGAAGGTGTATGAGAGAATCAAACATTTACATCTTTTGAGGATTAAGCATATTATGTGAATATACCCAATCACTTAAACAAAAGAGAAGGTTAGGTGCCAGGAAATTCCTACTCTGCATATAAATTAAGTTGCTATTTGACTTAATTTGGTTTGTATTAGGAAGAATATAGGGTTATTTTGGACATTGCATTTGATATATCTGAGCAGTTCCATGCATTGAGATCAGTTAGAAAGCTCTTAAGGTGCTTATGCTATATTTTTTCTTACTTAGTATGGTGTTGATTTGTTTTGTGAATTGATGACATAATAATCATTGTCAATGATTCTTAGAATATTCTATAAGCAATTTGTTATGTGGTAGGATTATATATCTGAGGAGGTCTGTTTTTTTGTCTCCTAACTGATTATCAAGAGCCAGAACATGTACGCTCTTTCATTACAATGAATAGAAAGTGCATGTAAATTATGCAGCCGCCTTTCTCCCATAAAGCTCTTTAATGCTGTACAGATTAGTTGATAGAATTGTAACTCTGGACAGAGTGAAGAAGGGAAGGTGTGTTTCCTTCATGCTCCAGCAGAGCCTAGAGCAGGGGTGGGCAATTATGGCCATTGATGACCTGTGGACTTCAATTCCCAGAATTCCTGAGCCAGCATTAGCAGACAAAAAACAGATATCCTGGCTGGCTCAGGATTTCTGGCAGTTGAAGTGCACAGGTCATAAAGGGCCATAGGTGGCCTATCCCTGACCTAAAGGAGCTGACCATCTTCAGCAGGTTTACTAGGAAAATAAAACTCTGAAAAACCTGTTTCTATGCACCTGAAAAATAATCATTTCATTACCTTGGATCTTTTCGGTAACGAAGAATACAAAACAAAATAAGTACACTCAGAATTAGAAGTTCAAAATCAAACCAAGGTACAAATGATATCTATATTCATTTAGCCTTCCTGCGAGGCCTGCCTGACACCCACTCTGATTATAAGGGCAAACCATTTTATTTTTCTGATTTTTTAAAAAATTGCTCACTTTAAATTAAGTTTTCATTTTTTCACATTGTCCTGAGTTTCTAATGAATGGAATTCTGTCTGCTTTTTTTTAGTGGCTTTGGAGAGAAAAAGACAGGGAGAGATGCATATTAGGTTACCCTGAATTTCGGACAGAAAGAAACTAGAAGTACAGCATGGTAAAGAATTTGCTTTAACTGTAATTTGAGATTGAATGCATAGCATGGAAAATCTGCAGCATGGTGGAAAATCAGCAATCTGCAGTATAAACAGGAACCTTATATTTGAATCAGAGGTGTTTTATGAATTGCATTAAACTTTAGATCTTGTTACTTGCTTAATGCAAAATCTAGATTATTTTTGGAGGGACTGCATTGTTTGTCTCGTGGCATCAATAAGAATAATACAAACAAAAAAACAAACAAGCCCCTCTCCCCATCTCCCAATTTAGGAGATATATTATTTTAGGACCATACTTTCACTGTCACGCCCCAACAGAAGCCTGATTTTAGTATTATTAGAAGTTAAGAGAAATAGCTGCCTGTTCCCTTAAAGGAACTGGCGCTGAGCATTCTGGGAAATGTAGTTTAGCAACATGTGATATTATATCTACACTCTCGTTGGTCTTTCCATCTGAGAGCGGGAAAAGGGGATTATGGGAATACTTCCTTTGTTACCTGGCTGTATCAACATAAATGGATGCAGGCTTGCTACGCTTTACATTGGGATAATGAGAATCACAGTCTTTTCACGAAATGGTCAAGAATTATAACAAATGTAAGTCCTTTCATCCTTATATTGTCTTCAATAAATAGATTAAAGGAATGTTATGATTCTAGCTGTTTTTGTTGAAGCTACGCAGATGGATGGATGCTTACCAATCTCAACCTTCAGCTCACATCCCAATGCTATATTCACACAGGATAGGGGAAAATGTAACCCTTCAAGAGGAAAATAGTCCTTGCTTATTTTGTGTCATTTCTCTCAACCCAAATGCTGTGGTTCCTTAAAACTATGGCCTATAGGCATGGAAAGATATTCATGCATAAAGGCAAGACTTGAGGTATTGACTGAGGTCCTTGAGTTAAAATGGGAGAATCTGGTATGTTTGGACAATGTTGTCAGACAATATCTTATTGTGAATATAGGAGAGCAAAAAGCAAGGCATTATAGTAGGAATTTGAGAATCTCACAAGTTCCTATCATCCTTTAGCATGGGTGTTTCTGCAGTGTTGCCTCAACCTGGCAGGACAGTTGTGGGCACCATTCAACTGTACTAGGTAATCCTATGCTGTAGAACTTCTCAGTGCTTAGAAGAATGGCTCTTTGCAATCTTCTCACTTGATTTTGACAGCAGAGATGCTTCTGCAGTTCCTGTGTTGCAGAAAGGAAATTGTCCCTAAACACATCTTCATTATTTTTGTTATGTTGACAGAAATGGGCTCCCTTCCTGCGAAACACAGAGGAAGGGAGAAGGGCCTTCTGCCCTTAGAAAGAAAGTGCCAGACTTCTGACACTCATTCTGTCAGGTCTTTGTGGGTGAAGCTGCTGAGGTTCCAGGAGGTGGCAAGGACTCAGATTAATTGGTAGCTCTGCTAAATGTCTGGAAAAGTATTTGATGTCTGCCAGCCATCAAGATGCAGAGGTAATTATCCTTCTAACCTTTATGGCCTACATTAGCCATATATCATTTTGCTGTCATAACACATGGGGGACTGTTTTTCATGCACTGAAAATATGAGCCAAGAGGACCCAAGCATACAGCAGAGCATAAAGGAGCCAAATAGATTTCAGTTTTTGGGAGCTATAGTTTTGTCAGACTTTTGAGTTTCAGTGTTTTGGATAAGAAGCTGGAAAGTTGAAGCATTTTCTCTGTAGGAGGAAATGTGTAGATCTTAATCACTTAATGGTCGCTATAATTAAATGCAAATGAAATGCTAGATCTGGACCTGTTCACATTGACTATATACTTGCTGGGTCTTCAGGAAAAGTTCTTGCTCTCCCAATACTTTTGTAATGGTATGAAGAGTAAAAGTCTAATTGTGCAGATGGATCCAATAAAAAGTAATGTTGAACACAAGTACTCCATGCTTGTCCTCCCTATCTTCCCCCATACTTAGAAAGCTTGTAATAGTTGCCCAAGTCATAAGAACAATTTCCTTGATCATCAAAGTAACCAATAGTGTGGTATAAAATTGGAGCAATGCAAAGTACATTACAAGTATTACTCACAAGGTTGCTGTTCTGAATGCCAAGAGAATTTGTCATCAAACATCTGCTCTTATCCATGCTGTGCTAATGACACAACTGACATGTAGTGCCTTCACCAAACATACCAGAATGGATGGGTAATAACTACAGTAATAAATTAAATATGCAAACCCTTGAATAAAATATTATTCAAATATTGCCAATAAAAAACTGAGAATATGCTCTTCTAAAACGTAGACACAATAATAATTGGCCTTGTTCAGAACCTTAACAGGTAAATATGAAAACTGTTTCTATTCTATTCAATAGGTAACAAAAGATCAAACTGAAACTTAAACCTTTTTGCTTTCCAAATTTCATAATTTTCTTTGGGCTCAGTTATGTGAGACTCTGGAGATTTATTACAAATTCTCTCATTTCTGTTTATTTTAATAGCAGCAAAAATGCTGCTATGTGATACTGAACTGATTGGTACAAGGGAATTTTTTTAAATAAAAAAACCCCTTCCACCTGTGCCATTTTTCTAATGTAACCCATCCTGAGTAATTTGTAGCATTAGAGGAGATCAAGTACAACTTTTTTTTTTGTTGCAATGCCAATAAGAAAAATGCTACAGTTTACACCTACACTGGGATATACAGTATTCTGGCTACATTGAAAATAAAAGAGAAAGATGTATTCTTTTCTGTTCTTCAATGTTTCTTCAGGATGTTTCTTTTAAGGCCTGCAAGGTGAAGCCAATTGCAAAGTGGCCTAAACTAGGTTGGTAAGTTGATCTTTTTGCTTGGAACAATTAGATTCACGTGCATCACCTTAGCCCTGAAAATCAGCTGATTTAGTTACCGGTTTGGGGCGAGCCTGTAGCTACAGGCCCGGACTGGTAGCTAAATCAGTAGCTAAAAATGATTTAAATGATCGGTAAAAATGATCGGTAGCTAAAAATGATTTTTGGGCCTATGATGCATGCGCCTCAATTTAGGCCCGAAAATCAGTTAATTTAGATACCGGTTAGGGCATGTAGCTACTGGTTTGCCCTGAACCAGTAGCTAAATCAGCTGATTTTGGGGCCTGTGATGCACGCGCATCAATTTAGGCCTGAAAATCAGCTGATTTAGCTGCCAGTTCGGCTAAATTTAGGCCCGAACCTGTAGCTAAATCAGCTGATTTTCAGGGATAAGGTGATGCACACACTGCGCACATTTGGCATGCATTGCGCACGCATCATCTTAGGCCTGAAAATCAGCTGATCTGCTAATTTTTGGGCCCAATGTGTGAGTAGCGCGCCTTTAGCTTCCAGTTCAGCCGAACTGGGCCAAACCGATAGAACCCACCCCTGGCTGCAGCCCATCTCTCTCAGGGTTATTTTGAAGGGCCTTGTGGTTTTGCAACATTGGTTCCTTCAAACAGGGACAACTATGCAATATTTTCTATGTGTAAGTCAAGCATGAGTCTTTATTTTGTCCTAAGGGGGAAACAAGAACAAAAATTTCTTCCTTAAATCCCAAATCCTGAATAAATATGGTGTAGAGCAGGGGTGCCAAACTTGCGGCCAGTGGGCCTGATGCTGACCGCGCCCCTGCCTGGTTTAGTGAAGGGGAGAAAAAGTCCTGATATGTTCTGTGACACCGCCGTGACAAATGTGAGTTTGATACCCCTGGTGTAGAGCAATGTTTCTCAGGAAGTTTAAGATGTGTGGAGTCCAGTTCCCAGAACTCCCCAGCCAACCCAGTGAATATTGGGAATTGAAGTCCACAAGTTTTAAAGCTGAGCTCAGTTGAGAAGCACTGGTGTAGAAAGAGCTCTATATCTGGCACATAATCGGAGCAGCTAAATGAGGAAATAGTTTGCTTATACAGTTTCAAGGATTAGCCAATTTTAGTGGAGAAGATAAATTAATATTTTTTATTTTTTTTAATTTTACTTGGACTTATATGTCACCCCTCTCCCGAGGGACTCGGGGCGGCGTACAACGTATTAAAAACATACAATACAAAAGTTAAGAAAATTATTATATGTAAAGTTCAAATAAAAATTTAAAAACAGTGGGATCAACAATCTAAAATTTAAAAATTGGTAAAAAACTAATTACAATATACAATTTAAAATTTTAAACCGGCCCGACGTGTCCCCAAAAGCTCGTTCAAATAGCCACTCTTCAGGGCACGGCGGAAGGCACGGCGGTCGGGTACTGTCCGTAGCCCCGGTGGCAAGGTGTTCCAGAGGGTAGGGGCTCCCACAGAGAAGGCTCTTCCCCTGGGCGCCACTAGCCGACATTGTCTGGCCGAGGGCACCCTGAGGAGGCCGACTCTGTGAGAGCGGACCGGGCGATGGGAGGGAATCGGTGGCAGAAGGTGGTCTCGCAAATTTTAATTTTAATTTTAAAAGCTTATAGAAAACCGTAATGTACAGTAAGTATCAAGCCTAAACTGATTGCCAGTGGAAGGCTTTGCCCTACAACAGAGATACCTCACTGCGTATCCTGTGGGTCTCAATTTTCCAGTCTTCAGAACAGCAAGGAACCACAAACACTTTATCCTTGGATGTGCAAATTGGATAGATCAATTCCAGCTAGAGAAGACCTTCAGGCAATTTGGTGCCAAGCCATGAAATGCTACAAAAGGTTAAAACCAGTGCATAGAATTGTATTTGGGAGTTGATAGGGAGCTAATAAAGGCCTTGAAGCACCAATCTAATGTGGTCTTGTTTGTTTTGCTAGCCAACAGATTGAGGAAGATTGATTTAATTAAAAAGCTACCTGCTTTTCTACCCTGGGGAGTTTGATCCGTTGCATATTCAGCAAAGCTTTTTCTTTATGTTGTCATTGCTATACAGATGTTGCTTTCTTTCATGCAAATTGTAAAAACTCAATGTGTCGAACAAAGAATTATTCAGTCCTGTAGTGGATCTCAGCAACAAAAGGCTGGGTGTTTCTGCTTTATAGTTTATGAATAATCATTTTGCACGTGGATGCATCTAGATCACAGATGTCAAACTCACGGTGTCATGTTGCCATCACATGACGTATTGTGACATTTTTTTTCTCTTTGCGGAGCTGGGGTGGGCGTCGCCTGCAGGTGATGCATCCGGGCCGCCAGTTTGACACCCCTGTTCTAGATGCTATACAGATCTAAAGAAGATTTAAAAAAACACTAGTCATTATTGTGTTTTCATGAAAATTAACATCAACCTAACTAGAAAATAAATTAACTTGCAGAAATTTTCCATTGTTTTTTATGCACCATTTGATTTCAAAACCTTTGCTTTTAATAATGACTAGCTTATTACCCAGCTTCGCCCAGGGAAAATGGGGCATGTCCCTCCCTTGCTGTGTCCTCATGTTGCAAGCAGGAATATGTGCAGCCTATAATTCCCAGCGTTCTTTGCCTGATTTGCATTTCTTGCCTCTATTGGCTGGAAAGCCTCCTCACTCATCCCGCAAAAACAGGTTTTTGCGCTCATTGCTGTGGCTGGCAGTCTGCATTTCTGTTGTTTTGGGGGGGGGCACAAACCCACCATGGCGGTGTGTGATCCCCGTGACCCCCCCAGTGTTTGTCTCCAGCATGCAAGGTATGTGTGTGGCAAGTTTGAGCGCGATTGGTTGTGCCCTGGAGGAGCCTTTACGGCACATACATACTCAGCCACACCTTTCTTTTATAGATATAGATTGTATCTTCATAGATGTGCTTTAAAAAAAATCCTGAATGTGCTTCTCTATATTGTACATGCTTCTAATTGATATGAATCTGGCAACAGTATGTTGGCCTCCAAGATTAAAGATCCCAAATATTGCATAATGTTATGTGAGCTTTGGGCAAAACTAAGATTTGGTTGTACTTGTCACATATTAACCCAAGTGTGCTGAATTGGTTTGGTACTGTCCTTACTGAGCTGAGGTAGCTCAGTGCGTAAATGAAGTACTGCAGACTACCTCTGCTGACTTGTTCAGCAGTTTGAGAGATCAAATCCCACCAGGCTCAAGGTTGACTCAGC
>JANHFQ010000044.1:181542-192870 GCA_032468035.1 Aparallactus werneri
ACTAGGAAAACAAATAAACAATATAAATTGTAAAGATACAGCACATGATTATGGTCACAAGTGGGATGAGATAGGCATTAGGAAGGATGAGAAGAGTAATACTAATACAGTCTTAGCAAACAACTTGACAGTGTTAGTTGTTTAGAAGAGTGATGGCTTTCGGGAACATGCCTGGAAGTCACCAAACTGGGGAAGACTGCTCTGAGTTAAGCACAGAGAGACTGAACGTGTACAAGTATCAAACTGCTTGACAATTTAAATAGGGATTGTTTTTAAAAAGGGTTGTGTAGGAATACAGATTTTTTTTCCATTTAGGGCAATGACCTTTTTTCAGTGAGGGCAAGAACCTTAACCACCAGTTCATATTAGTAAGCTATCTGTGTAATTCAGACCAAGATTTCTGTTTTGGATTCTAGTGTTACCTACTTTTTGCGGTTTTGTTTTTCTCTTTTTTACAAATGTTTGTGATCCAAAAAAAAGAAAAAAAAGGGGAAAGATGAAAGGATTAGAAAATACATTGTGATCCAGATTTGCTCTTAAAATTGCATGAATAAGGCAGAGCAATTGTACAATAAAAGACTTGACTAAAAATGCACTCGGTCTAGTCGACACGTCAGTCAAAATCATTTTTTGTGTACTTATTTAAAGACAAAGAATTCTGTGCTGCTATTTTTAAATGGAAGTTTCTTTTACAGGCTTATAAAATGGATATGGAAACCACTGTACATCCCTCCCTCTAGTCATGAACACAGTCATTCTGTCATCTGACAGAAAATATTAAATTATAATAGCTAAATCTCAGCTTACAAAGTATTGCATTTGTGAAAGTTTGGCCAAGGTTTCTACAGTAACTACATAGCTTCTGAAATATAATCACTAGCAGTGTTTGAGCTGCACCTGGATTACTCTGATAGCTGGTCTCCTCCTTTCTTTCTCTAGAAAGTACGCCTAGCTAAAGCTCTATCAAAAGGGCCTTTGTTAAGAAATAATTTTAAAAGTGTTTCGATGTTGATACAAAAGGAAAGGGTGCCAGGGAAATAAGGTGTGAAGGTGTTCAGTGAAGAGACAACGCAGGGTACTGAAACCTTTTTTATTTATGGTACAGTCTACACGAGGGACCTTCTAATATATATGAGAAAGGAGAAACACTGCAAGTAGCAGGAAGAAAATCAAACTGGAAAGTGAGATGAACCTTTTACAGGAGTTTTCCGTAGTCTTGGATTGGCCTTTGTAGACAAAGAGTGTGAGTTGCTGCTGATAAAATGTTGCATAGTGTTAAAGATTTTGTGCAGCTTCAATCATACAATCGATCCAATCAGCATTGGTAGCCCAGTGAGTAGAAATGAAAAGTTCCCTATAAGGTTCGTCAGAAGATTGAGGCAAAATAAAGTTCTTTCTTCAGGCTCTAAGTAGAGAATTTGACCGAAAAGCCAAAACACTCTTATTTCCTGTAGAGTGCAAGCTCATTTGTTACCAATAGGATTGCCGAGTTCATAGCCAAAGTCGATTGACTGAGAACTTATTTTATACAATGAACTGGGATTACTGGTAAATAATGTGCTTTGTTTTATACCTTTTTTACATTTGCATTTCATGCATAATATTTGTGCATATTGACATTGCCTTTCATTTTGATAAGGTCAGTTGACTAATCAATAAAAGTAAATGAATGAGAGAGTGAATGATGCAAATTGTGGGTAGAGAAGGGTCTGAATGTAAGTGCATTGCAGTATCAGTATACTATAACCGCCAAATGATAATCTGTACAAACCCAATCTTGCTTAGAAGAAGAGAAGAATCATGTTTAGACTTAATGTATTATGTGTATGGAAATTATTTTATTTCTTGATTTTAAAAAGCATGTGAGTTAATTTCAGAACCATGCTTTAGAACCACACGTTCATGTCTATTTCCTACATATTCACATGTAGAATGTCAAAATACATGAAGCAAGGTTGGGAATTTATATGAATGATAGAATTTATTTATTTATTTATTTATTTATTCAACTTGTATGCCGCCCACTCCTGAAGGACTCTGATCTGATTTGTTAAATGAATGTTATTTCTTTCCCCAAGTATGCTAATAACTAGAGTTGGCATGGCTAACCCATCGGCTGCAAAACATATAGTTTTGTGGTCTTTATTGGTCCATAAAATTCACTAAAATTTGTGCAACCATGGCAATTGCTGAGTTGTCAGCGATACCTGGCATAATAGCAGATTCCCAAGATAAAGATTCCCTACTATAAAGTAGTTACTATGTTATAGGGCTCCACAATTTCCTTAAATAATCATTGTAGATGTCTAATGTTTCTCTGAAACAAAGAGCAGATACAGTGTTGTCAAAACATACAATTTATGCATCCATTTTAAGGGAGGAAGAATGTTCTGAAGGAAAGATTGGTCTCTGACACTAATTTATTCAGGTAGCTTAAAAGAATTGCAGGCTTTTTATGGCAATGCTTTGGCAGCATTATAATAGCCTGTAAGGTTATCTAGCAGCTCCTGACTTGTGAGCAGCCTTATACCCTCTGACCAAGACCTTACAGCCTTAACATATGCCATTCAAAAAGGAATAGAATCAAGTAGCATGTAGGCATTCTAAGAAATGGTTGCAAGCAGGTTCAAATGGCTGAAAAATCTTGCCAAGAAAACTGCAGGGGCTTATCCGGACAGGCTCTGAGAATCGGATATGATTGAATGAAAGGGTGTGTGTGCAGTAGATCTAAGTTTAACTTCTGATTGGAGTCACCTCCAGGAAATATTTTCAGACAAAATCTCAACTCTGAATTAATTATGTATCATGGTAAGGCACATTGTAGTTTGTTTATGGCTTGATAAACAAACAGAAGCAATATAATTTATGAGTGCTATCAAATTGCCAATATGTGTTAACCCATAACATTGTTTTCTAGGTTTGGGTTAGGTTAGGGTATTGCATGAATTCAGTCAATTTTGTTTGCAACTCATGATTCAAGGTTTAATATAGAATTGTGAAAGGTATGCTGCATGGAGTCCACTTCTTCCCTTTACCCCATTAATATTTTTGCCCCTTTGGTTTATTTTTTTAAATGGGGAGATTGCTTAACACACTTTGGAGGTTAATCTTTATTACACTCTCCCAAGTGGATTCTGTCACCATCTAGTCTTGGTGTGTATCCCTTGATCCGACTTAGTGTATTGTGTGACTCAACTTCAATACAGCATATTCAGTGTCAGCTATGAGTAACAAAGATGTTTAAATGAGGAGAGAGTAGGCAAAAGTGCTGCTGAGCTATTGCTCAGTAATTTTTGCAGTTTTGAACATTTGTGATGCTCTAATTAGAGATAAGTAGGGATAGTGAATTAAGGACACTGTTAAGAAAACAGCAAAAGAGGACAAACAGGTACATGTGACATATTTGGCATGAGTCTAGACAATTATTGAAAAAGGTTAGGCAATCCGATTGCATAAAGGTTCATTTTCTAACTGGAGTGTCAAAAGATGATAGGCTGTTAGAAAAGAAGCCCAAAGATAAAATACCAGCTAAGACTAGTCCCCATGTGGAGTAGACATTCTCTTGCTCCCACTTTTCTGGATTCTTTGGCAGCTGTTTATTACATGACTATTGTCAGTTGTCCAAGTAAATTCCCCATCTTCATCCAAGAACTCACAGACAAAGTCCATCAGAGTAAGGATTTATTCACAGAATCATGTTGGCACAAACTGGGTGAAACCCGAATCTAAATTTCCAGGTTTCACTTTCCTATAACCCAAACTTTTAACCCCTCCTCCTGCATCTACAAATTCATCACATGGCCCAATCCACATTCATTCCTTTGGCTCCAGTTCTTCCATTCCCGCCTTGCAGATGCAGATGCAGTCTAACTCTTTGCAGTCTAATTCTTTGAACCCTCAAAGAATGTCTGTTATGTCTACTCCTCTACTCACAACCAATTCCTCCCTCCCAGATTCCCAGGCTCATGATGTGGCAGGCTAGAAGCCATTTTAAAATAACATATATGTCTTCTGGCTCTGACAACTATAGGCTCATATTTTGCTTTAGAAACAGCAGAACCTATTATTTTGCCAAAATATGGGCTATGGGATCTATTCTAAATATATCTTGAAGAAAGCTATGAGGAATAAATTGAAGTCCCTATTATGAAATATAGGATATATTTGACAGGACAATTTGTAGACAGACAAGATAATCATTGTCTTATGACCTGCTTGTCTGTTTCTGGAAGCAGTTAGTTGGTCATTAACATTGGTCCGAAGTATTTTACTGCGGGAAACAAATATGGTGCACCTTCTAACACTAGTTGGAAGTGGGATTTTATTTCAGCACCAGTGACAGCATCTTTCCCAGCCCCTGAGGACAGCAGGCTAGCTCAGAAAACAGAGAAAATATAGTTATTGTACACACAATATTGCCTTACAATTGTGCCAGTTTTCCCAAAACAGGTGAGGAAGCTACTTCACTCTTCCTAATTGCCCAACTGGACTGTTGTGAACAATCCATATAGAAAATAGTATACTTGACAAGATAAATCTTTGGTGATTTAGCAAGATTGCTGTATACCTATCTAGCCTCCTGGGACTTTAATTTTATAGTAAAGAAAGCAAGTTGGATGTTAAATGCTTGGACTGTCTAGCATCTCCAGGGACAGAAACCCATATTGCAGGTATTTCACTCTGCTAGTCATTGTCAACTATAGGGGGCAGTGCTCAACTCCATTTCCTCCGTATTGCAGGACCGGATAGGAATTCTGTCATCCAAGATTTTAGAGGACTGTTGCCAACTTGAAGACACAGTATTGAACTGGATTGGCCAGTCAATAGTATAAGATTATAAACCTGTGCCATTTCAAAAATACAACATGGGAATAATTGAAACCAGAACTTTGGCTGTTAATAAGATGAACACAAAAACCAGCTATGGTCTCAGAATCCATACTACAAGAAGAGTATGATACCCTCCAGAGATGCTGGACTGGACAATATCTTCTATCATTTTCAGCCAGATTGGCTGGGAATGATGGGAATCAGAATGCAGGGGATCAGTCCTTATCACTGAGTTGGGGACTACCCTAAATTTGAGGAGAAATTCTGATTTTTCTCATGCAAATAACTTGTGTCCTTAAAATGGCTTCAGCCAGTTACTGTCCTACTTCCATTTCTTTCTTCGCTTTCTATATCTAATGTAATCTCTCTCTGTATCCTATTGCAGGTGGAATCTCCTCCAATGGTCAGTTTAGAAGTCTACAGCAACAGTTTAGTTCCAGATCTCAAACCAATGGCACAAATCACAAAGGTTTGGTAAGTAGAGCTGTTTCTGTTGCCTGTTTCTGTTAATATTTAACTGCACTTTGTTCCCACGGTTATTTATTTTTCAATGTCAAAGGAATTTGATTGAGATAGATAGTTTATATGCATATACAGTGTGTCCTTCCTGTTGCTCACTTCCAGCACTGCAGCCTTTAAGTTATGATGCCATATGATACTCTTGTTTACCTTAGTAATGGTGTTAGGGCAAGTAGTGCCTATTCTTAAGCCACAAACGGTGTAGATATTACTGAGGGCAGCCTGTAGTCCCTAGAATCCCTGTAAAAGGTGCTCATTATTATATAGATTAGATTATTTCAAAATATCTCAGCTGATCTGATAACTGGCATGAAGGAAATGTGTGTATATGTGTGTGTACGAGAGAGAGAATTTGTCGGCGTTTGAAAATAAGTATTAATGTTCCCTTCTTTCCTTCCTTCTTTCCTGCCCCTTGCAGCTGCACCATCCAGTTGGCACTAATGGCTATAATTCTGTGAAGGCTGCCGGCTGGTCCTCCCGCTCAGCAGTGGATCTCAGGCCCAATACTAGAATAGCCACTGTCAGCAATGGCACTGGCCCCAAAAGTCCAGTGTATGCCACGAATTACAGCTTCACCACCCGACCCAGGTCTTTCACTGACAAGAACTACCGGAACTGTCAGAACTATGACACCATGTCCTTGCACTCCCTGCGTCTGACAGATGGGCCCTGCGGCCCTGGGGGTGGGGATGACCACTACAGTATAATGTCTGAGATGGATCCACTGACCCAAGCGACTCTCTACAAGAACCGGGGCGGTGGGGGCTTCCAAAGATCCTACACCTTTGAGAGGCAGATGAGCGCTGGCTCTAACGCTTGTGCCCATCGACCTCTTGACTGGATGGATGGTATGGTGGTCCCACAGAACAGGCCCGTCATCCGTGCACCAGCCATGCGCACTTTGCAACGTTTCCAGACCAACAATCGCTCCCGATTTAGTACAGGCTCTTTCAGTGGCACTCAGACCTCTCAAGCAGGAGCTGGGAACACGTATGCTTCAGTGGAGCGTACTTCCCGTGCCCCTTCTGTGCACAGTTTGGCTGAATCCAACCACCATTTGCAAGACCTGCGTGGCATGGACATGTTTGATGGTCAAAATACACTGATGTCCCAGCAGTCCTACTCTGGTGGGTAAGTGTGCCGTGAATTTATAAGTGTGGAATGCTCTGGTCCTAACTGAGCTGAGGAAACCGGAACAGATGGCTTTCAGCCACTTAGCTGCCCTGAATTCCAACCGAATCAACTTCTATTGACAGCGGAAGGTGGGAATGACATGACTGCAGTTCAGGCACACAAAGTACAAAACTGAGAAACCTAGCCATTGGGGCATGGAGCATGCAATTTTTGCGTATTGTTTCTTTGCCTGGGTGCTCTTTATTGGTGAATTGGGAAGTTAGGGTACCTGATTATCTGTTATGCCTAAAGGACTCAGGTGGCAAAAGAATGGCATCAGTCTCTGGATCCTGCCTTTACTGAGCAGAAAGCCACCTCAAATAGCACAGGAAAATAATGCAAGTTATGTTCTGTGTGCTCATTGATTTTCATATACAGGAGTTGTAAATGAGGTTATTCTGAATCTGGGCAGGCATTGACATTTCTGTCAGTCCTAATTAAACTTACAGGGTGTTGGTATGTGGTATTATTTTTCTATAACAGATGTTTCTATAACAGATGGGTTCTTTCAGTTATTCCTTGTTGACTATCTGTAGGTGTAACAGCTGAGATTGGCAAGATAAGAACCATTGGTTCCCAGACTAGAAATAGCCAGTTTTGAAACATATCTCATCTTTTTAAAGCAATAGGGTCAGCCAATGGGTTGTGGTTAATTGAGAAAAGTGAAAGAAAGAAGCTTAGAACTGAAACCACTGGGAATGAATGGATTTTTATCTCTCTCCCCTCACCTCTCTCTCCCTCTCCTCCTCCCTCCATCCGTCCCTCTCTCTATCTCTGACATCTTTGCGCTGCATTGGGCAAGCAGCTGATGGCACAGAATCTTAACTTTTTATCACAACATAAAATCTGTTTTTTTCCTGGAGTTTTGCATTCTGAGAAATTACATTTGTGTTTGTAAGAAATACAGCAACTTTCCAGCACTTATGTAAGGGGAAAGGCTTGTGTAAGGGAATATTGAATAGCAAAAGCAAAGTAACAGTTTAGAAACTTGGTGTACACTATGGTCTGATTATTCCAGCCCTGTAACCCTATTTTACCAGGCTCTTTCCTTATTAAGTTCTCTTCCCCATTCTTTTTTTTAAGCAAGATCTTTATGTTTTGGCAAGAAATTCAAATTCCTTGTATGCCTCAGACCAGCTGGCAGGGTAATTATGTATCTATATGTATATATGAAGTTTTCCTTAGTAGATATAGGTAGTCCTCAACGTACAACTAGTCACTTAATGACCACTCAGAGTTACAACAGACACCTCCCTATACACTTCTAAAGGGTACTTACAACCCAATTTTGAAGTTCCAGCAGCTGCAACCCTGTGCAGTCATATGATTGCATTTTGGGCAACTGGCTCACATTTATATTCATTTGCAATGTCCCACAGTCACATTGTAACATTTTTTGCTGGTTTCTAGCATGTACTTCCAATTTCTGACAAAAAAGCCCATTGGATAAAACTGATTGACTTAACGACCATAGTACAGTATGTTCTCTTAATGACCATCACAAAAAAATCAGGAATAGTCAAGTGGGGACCCACTTCACAACTGCAACAATTTATGACTATAATTCTGGACTGAATTACAGATAATCCTAGACTTACACCCACAATTGAACTCAAAATTTATGTTGCTAAGGGAAAAAGTTGTTGAGTCTTGCCTCACTTTACGTGTTTTCTTGCCCCATTTGTTAATTTAATTACTGCAGATATTAAATGAATCTGCCTTCCACATTGTCAGAAGGTCACAAAAGAGGATCACATGACCCCCAGGGCACTGTAATCATAAATATGAGTTGTCAAGCATCCAAATGTAAATCATGTGACCATGGGGATGCTACAACTGTCATAAGTGTGAAAAAGCAGTCATTTTTTCAGTGCTGTTGTAACTTTGGCCACTAAGTGAACTGTTGTAAGTTGAGGACTACCTGTACAATTAAATTTGGGGGGAGGGAGGGTAAGCACATCAGTCAGATGAATATTATTAGAAATCTCTGTAAAAAAGGAGAAGATTTGAAATTGCATCATGTCCTCTCTGGTTTAACTTTGGTTTCAGATTTGATGACATTGATCTTCCCTCTGCGGTGAAATATCTGATGGCCAACGACCCCAACCTCCAGGTGCTTGGGGCTGCTTATATCCAGCATAAGTGCTACAGTGACAGTGATGCCAAGAAACAGGTGAGGCTACAATGGATGGATGGATTGATAGCTGAAAGGATGCCTAAGATCCCAATATTGTTTGCAGGTTTACTCAATGATGACTCTCCTTTAAAAGGTTGCGTCATGCTTTGTTAAAACGGTTCTGATGAGAGGGGTTCCTACATGTTAAGCGGGAAGATTAGCTTAGGATGAGATGGGTGTGCATGGGTGGGGATGAGACAGGATGAGATGGGTCTATGTCTCCCCCCTTCTCTCTTAAGATGTGTGCCACTCTCCCTCTTTCCATAGGCTCGCAGTCTCCAAGCCATACCCAAGCTGGTGAAGCTCTTCAACAGTTCCAACCAAGAGGTGCAGCGCCATGCCACTGGTGCCATGCGCAATCTTATTTATGACAATGCTGAGAACAAGCTGGGGCTGGTGGAAGAAAATGGAATCTATGAGCTGATGCGCACTTTGCGGGAGCAGGATGATGAATTACGCAAGAACGTTACTGGTGAGTGAACATCATTGTAGACAAATTGTGGGTGGAGGATTGGGAGCAATGGATCTGTATCTCACCCAAGAAATAAGAAAATTAAAAAGAAATAGATAAGTAATAATTATTTTGAACTAATTTCAAAATAGTCTTTCTTCCACCACCCGTTGGCCCAAACTAGAATCTAAATGCATTCCAATGTCACAGAAAAGAAATAGGAAAGCTGCCAAAGCAGTGGTTAAAATGCATTATTGCAGGCTAACTCAGCTCACTTGCAGGAGTTCGATCCTGACTAGCTCAAGGTTGACTCAACTTTCCGTCCTTCTGAGGTCAATAAAATGAGAACCCAGATTGTTGTGAGCAATATGGTGACTGTAAACTGTTTAAAGAGGGCTATAAAACACTATGGAGTGGTATATACTGTAGGTCTAAGTGCTATTGTTATAGCCTTCCACTGGAAAAAAAACTACTACATTTAATTTCCACTGTATCTTAACATAAGGGTCATAAGAGGAGAAATCTTAGTATAATGAGACTGTTCCTTGCGATTAATAGCCAAAAGTTACAACAGGAGGAAGCAATTTCTGTCTTAGAAAAATTGTTCTTAATGGGAAATAGAAAAGGGTTCTGGCTTTTAAAATTAAATGATTTTTTTAAAAATTAAAAATATCACTGCATCAATGGATTCAGCCTTTATAAAGCAATGCTAATATTTTTTTCTAACGTTCAACCAAATAACTACCAGGTAAATTATAATAAAATATAAACAATAGCATAATCTAAAAAATAGCTAAACGGAAGAAGAATCATGAAACAGATGAAGTCTTCCTCCCACTGGTGTTACCAGACCTAAGGTTCCCTTATAAAGTGAAACCAAGTTGTAATGAAGCTTTGTGTGGAGGTAACATCTGTTATTCTAAGATGTCTATTAAATATGAAGATATATCACGGCCAGTTATGTTATTTTTAATGGTTTTCTGTATTATAATTTCATAATTGCATAAATGGCATACATAACACAATTTGTTTAATATCATAATCATGTAAAAATGAATTACAGATGTTGCAAAGTTAAGGTAAATTTAATGCTTCATCAGGCTACTTTAGAGGTAATGGACTTGTTTGTTACTTTGGAGGGGTTTCTGTTGCATATTCACATTAAATATGAATCCATGAAATTATGTGCTGTATAAACAATTAGTAATTGAATCTGTGATATGTCTGGGGTATGGAAGGAGTAGAAAAAAAGAATAAGGAGAAAGCAGATTGGTAGGGGTCAAGAAAGAAACTATGGCCATCTTTTCTCCTAATTATTATTATTTAAGCCAGGAAGAACCTTAAACCAGAATGGAAATACTAGAGTAAATAATTCAGTGACAAATTTTAAGGTATGAAAGAAATCTCAAGGATGGAGTCTTATACCCCATCAAATTTTGCCATATAATAACTCCTATAATTTACAAGCAAGGTTCAGAGATTGTTATATCTTAAAAAAGTATTGTGGTAATAGAAATATTATATAGGGTAGCAATATGATTAAATTGATAATATAGGATAGCAATATGATTAAACTGAAATGTGATAGGATTTGAAAACCTGAATGTATCAAGAGAGAAAGGGTGGCAAGAAATAATGTACAACAGATTTAATGTCAGAATTGAAACTGCCATCTGTCGTAGCACAAAGATTAAATGCAGGCAAGACATTAATTGTATTTGTCTTTTTCTGAAGAAAACAACCTTGCCTTCTATTTTCATCTGGAAAGATGCTTCTAATGTACAGCTGAATTGTATTTACACAACTAGTAATCACATTTATAGACAATCACAGTCCCAAAGGATTTGCAACAGTTAATGCAAAATGTTTTAACCAAGAATTTGCTGAGTAAGCTATAATTTACTAAGTGATACACAATGTCAGGTTGAATTTGTACATCACAGTAAAATAAAAAGGCTAAGTTTAGTTTATATATGAAACCAGGGACATATTTAGGCTATTTGTGCATTTTGTTTGGTGCAATAAGATGCATTCTCATTCACAGCATTTGCCTCCCTTCTGTTCCAAATTCCCTTCATAATTAGCAAACTTTAATGTTCCTAAAATGGGGATGCAGTGGCTCAGTGGGTAAGACGCTGAGCTTGTCGATCAGAAAGGTTGGCAGTTTGGTGGTTCGAAT
>JANHFQ010000055.1:1695-13013 GCA_032468035.1 Aparallactus werneri
ATTTCATTTTCCTGGGCTCCAAGATCACTGCAGATGGGGACTGCAGCCAAGAAATACTAACCCTCCTCCCACCTTATCGTTTAGCTCAGGGCTGTCAAACTCCCAGCCCCAGGCCGGATGCATCACATGCTAGCCACACCCACACCAGGTTTAGCAAAGGGGGGGAAAGTCCCAATACGTCACATGATGCCAAAGTGATGGTGTGAGTTTGACCCCTTGCTTTAGCTCATGAAGTACAGGTACAGTCAAACGTTGGGTGACAACCAGAATCTGTTCCGAGAATTCTGTTGTCACCCAATGGTGTTGTCACCGGAAGTGAATGTGTGTAAACAAAAAAAAACAAAATGGCGTGGCGCAGAAGGGGAAATTGCCATGGCTGTTTGGTCCCCACCCAAGCACCCGTTCGCGAAGTAAGAGGTAAGAAGTAAGAATTTTTGAGTTGGTCGGAAACTGAAGTGTTTGCGACCCGAGGTTTTACTGTAGTCCTTGACGTACGACCACAACTGGGCCCCAAATTTTTGTTGCTAAGCGAGATAGTTCCTGAGTGAATTTTACCTCATTTTAAGACCTTTTTTTGCCACCATTGTTAAGTGAATCACTGCACTTGTTAGTATGGTTTTTAAGTGAATCTGTCTTTCCCATTGACTTGGCTTGTCCAAAGGGTGCAAAGGGGGGAATTCCCATGAACCCCCAGGACATGGCAACCATCATAAATATGAATCCATTGCCAAGAGTCTAAATTTTGATCGCATGACCATGTGGATGCTGCAATGGTCATAAGTGTGAAAAACAGGACAGTACTTTTTTTTCAGTAGCTGTTGTAACTTTGAACAGTTGCTAAATAAACTATTGTAGGTCAAGGACTCCCTGTATTGGTTTTGGAGTTTTTATTTTTTATTTTTTAAAAGATGGGTGGCTAGTATGATATAAAGCTGCTTTTGTCCGCCTGATTCAATTGAAACAGCCTGGTGAACTGGTGATGTGGCAAGAGGGAAGGGCAGAAGTTAGGGCAACTCCAGATTCAGCATTGTTGCTGAAGTGGTTCCTGCTGAGTTGGAAATTAATCAGCTCAGCTGCCCAAGCAACACGAGGACAACATGAAAACATACAGACGCAGACCTGGTCTCAGATGGGCCCAAAGGAATAGTGTGGATGCAATTTCTAAGACATTATTGTCAAGGACATCCACAACCAACTTTCTGTGTAGGCTGTTACTGTTAAGACATGCCTTTTTGCAAAGACCCACAGTAATTTGTAGTGTTAACATCAAGGAAACAAAACTCAGGAAAAGAAAGACAGAAAGCAATAGTGATATTCTAGCAGAATGAAACCACCACCTAAAGCAATAGCTGGGCCTGTGTTTTTCTAAAGATGAATTGGAAGGCTACGTTCAATAAAATAAAAATAAAAGCTATCTAACCTTAGCAGTCACTATTGAAATGGTTCCATGGCCAATCTACTCACATTTTTTTACTGGGCAGGAGAGATGCCAACATGCATAATTCTCTCCTGCTTCTCTGCAGCCATTAGTGCAGAGAACTGGAAGTAATACTTAACTGGTTTTATTTTTGTTGTTTAAACTGCTAATAAACAGAAAAGGGGGCAGACTTTTTTATTTCTCCTCTGGTTAAATAGGGATCCAAAAACTTCTGTTGCATCCACTTTGAAATGTTTAGAATGGTAATTTAATAATTTTGGTGCATGAGTAAAGTAGGACGATTTCCCCCATCTCCATTCAGAAGCAAGAACCACTGAATTCAGTGGGGCTTGTTTCAATGCCTTTAGGGTTATAACCTAAATAAAATATGGCAAGGTATTAAAGGGTTGCAGGGAACTTCATAAATAACTATATAGCCTTAGAAGTTGAGGACTTTGAACTATGGTGCTGGAGAAGACTCCTGCGAGTCCCTTGGACTGCAAGGAGATCAAAAAGGTCAGTCCGAGAGGAAATCAACCCTGACTGCTCCTTAGAAGGCTAGATCCTGAAGATGAAACTCAAAATACTTTGGCCACCAAATGAGAAGGAAGGACTCACTGGAGAAGAGCCTAATGCCGGGAAAAATTGAGTGCAAAAGAAGAAGGGGACAACAGAGAATGAGGTGGCTGGATGGAGTCACGGAAGCAGTCGGTGCGAGCTTAAATGGACTCCAGGGGATGGTAGAGGACAGGAAGGCCTAGAGAAACGTTGTCCATGGGGTCGCAACGGGTCGGATACGACTTCTCGACTAACAACAACAACAAATCCTATCCTCCCCCCTTTTCTTTCCTCCTCTCTGCCTTTATTTCCAATCCTATCCTCCCATCCCTTCTCTTCTTTTCTCTTCATCAGAGAGGTGCACTGGGGCATTACAAAGATTTGCCCATTTCTGTCTGGAAGACCTCCCTCCCATAGAAATCCACAGCAGCTGGTTCACACACCGCCTTCTAGATCACAGTGTGTAAACTTTGGCCAACCGTGTTTGGTAGCCCATGAGCTGCATTGCAGTCAACAAATATAGGTTGTCCTTGACTTACAGCCGTCCATTTAGCAACCCACTTAAATGCACAATGGCACCGAAAAAAGTGACTTCCAACAGGTCCTCGCCTTACAACCGTTGCAGCATCCCAGGCTTGGCAACCGGCATGTATTTACAATGGCTGCAGCGTTCCAGGGTCATGGGATCCACATTTGTGACCTTTCCAGCAGCTCCCGCCAAGCAAAATCAATGGGAGGAGACTGGATTCGCTTAACGGCCATGTGATTCAACTGCAAGGATTCACTTAACAACCAAGGCAGAAAGAGTTGTAAAATCTGGGGCTACTCACTTGATTATGAATGGAAATTTTGATCCCAAATTCTGGACTACCTGTAAAATAATTCTCTTCTTCCTCCTCTTCTTCCTCCTCCTCTTCCTCTTTCTTTCTCCTCCTTTCTCTTCTTTTTCTTTCTTTCTCTTCCTTCCCATTTCTCTTTCTTTCTTTCTTTCTTTCTTTCTTTCTTTCTTTCTTTCTTTCTTTCTTTCTCTTTCTTTTCTTTCTTTCTTTCTTTTAATGCCGGAGTTATCTACAAATGTTCTGTGCTCCATTTTTAAAGGCTGCAATTCTACGTACCTTTTCCTGGGAAATACCGTAAGCACTATGACCACAATGGGCATAGCTTCTGAGTCCACACAAACACACATGGATACTCTGAGCAACAGCTTTGACCGTAGATCAGCTTAGAATGAAAAAACTATATTTAAACATAACCTAATATCCCCATAATGACTCTTCCTTTGAAAGCATCATGTCAAGAATGATAAAACATTCCAAGATCATGCAGCAAATATATGGGTCTAAACACTTAGAAGGCACTTCAATGCCACCCAGTTATTCTTTGGTAACTGACGGATTATATACATCAGATACTCGTCTTTCTTCTACTACATGAAAAGCGGTGTTATATTCTCATGGAGTAGATTTTTTAAAATGGCATTTGCCAATATAATTATATACTTAATATACCTCTACTATAATTATGTTAATTCTATTATAATTATGCATTCAGTGCTTTCATTTTTATTGGAAATAGTGTAAATACATTTTAGCTGTCAGCCGTGGAAGCCATATTTTCTTAGAAGCTTCGAGGCTGCCATAGTTAGAGCCTGGGAATTTGGGAGAGGGGAATTCTTAGTGAGTAGTGGATTAGACTCAATAACATTCTTTTCGAAAATGAAGGATATGTCAGCTTGCACCTGGATGGGAGTGGGTGAAGGAGTGGCTTCTAACAGAACAATGTTTGATTGGACCATGTGATGGCCTGATAGGTGCCAGGGATGGATCTTTGATTTTCACTTGGGGAAGAGAAAACCCGGAGCTCTCGGATTCAGGTTTTCCCAGATGTGTCAACATGACTTCTTTAATAAATTCTTATTTGTCTTTGAGTGATGAATGGACATGGGGAGTTTTAGTGGAAGACTGACAACTTGATATATAATGTATATATTATTCAAATCAAGCCCCAAATTAAAATATATAATTAAAATAACAATTTTAAAAGCTCAACAAAAGGGATGTATTTATTTATTTTTGATGTAATTTGACAGTTTGGGGTAAGGTATCATCAATATGCTACCCAGCTTCATATTTTCACCCCAGGTGAAATAATCCCACCTGCCAAAAAGGGAAATTGAGATATATACAATATTTCTTTTTTTAAAAATATTTAATTTTTATTTTATATCATTTTGATAAATATTAAAATTACAGAATTATAAAGGCACTATGCATTAAATGGTTTGCCCATAAAATGCTTCGTGTTTGAATTTAAGGTATCATTTGTTCAAGCAATTATTATAAATTGACTGAAATTATTTTAAAATATGTAATAAAAAGCAATTTAAGGAATTTGGAATCACTTTATTTCTTGTTGCTAGGAGGAATAGGTGTACAAAAACAAGTTGAAAAAAATCAACTTTGTAGTTAAAGAGAAAGAGGGTGTATTTTTAACTTCTTGCAATGTAGGATATATATATATATATATATTTAGTTCTCAGCACAAAAATACATATATATAGCATTGATCTTCATAAAAAATTCAACAACTGACAAAGTTGAGAATACACATTGGAGAGCTGGAGAGGGGGAGATCATTTTTAATTTTTTCCTCGATTTTGTTTCTGAGCCTTGACATCTAGCAATAATGCAATATTTATGAATCGAAACTCAAAACCCCAGTTACTTAAACTGGTGAATACAAGTTTCTCTTTGAATGCCACTTGTCAATCTCTTTGAATGCCACTTGTCAATATTTGCAATGTCCCAAAGACTAAAAAAAAGTCCAGTTGCCTTTTGAAAAGCACCTTTGGGACTACCATGACCTGATAAGAATCTCTATAGACAATATTTGCAACAGATATGGGATACATATTGCATACGAGACAAAGATCCCAAAAGTAAATATCCCTTTTTATAAAAGTTTCATTTACACTGGATAAAATTTCTCTTAAAGTTAGTGCTTATATTTTGCCTTTAGCCTACTACTTCTAATGATTTGGGAATGTTGACAACAGAGAGTAAAAGATTTCTATCTTGAAAGTAAAAGCTCTATGAAATAGATGCTCAGAAAGCAGGGATCTTATAATCTAACTACACCTAGCTTTTTCTTCCAAGATTTATAAATAGTTGATTTTAAGGCAGAATGTCTACAAAGAACACTAGTTCTAAACTTAAACTAATGAGTTAGACCTTTCTTGGATATAATAAAGTTAACTACAGTATTTGGGAAGTCAGCAGAAAAATGAACACTTAACTTATGGTTCTTTTGGATGAAATAAATCATTACATGATTAGAATTTGAGTACAGATCTTAGTATACAATGATAATTCTCACTTTTATGAATTTATCTAGACTCTTTTAAAAAGTACTTAAATTGTTGACCATCTCACTATAATCTGGAGAATCAAACTGAGTTCTAAAAATCCTGTGCTACTTGACTGTTCATTCCCAATTTCATGATGTTTATGATTAACTACAGTCAGATTTGGACCTCAATATTTTTATATTTTTTATTAAAATTTCACAGAGCACATAAAATAAAGCACAAACTAATAAAGGAGAGAGGGGGAGAGAGAGAGGGAGGAAATAAAAGAAACTTCTGATATCTTTTGCAACAAATTTAAGTATTATTATAAAATTATCTCTTTCTCTGTGTTTATGGAAAGGCTTACTTTTTTCTATAATCTAGTTGTGGTTTTTCTAGTCATCAAAACAAAAAATCATAAATGCACTTTTTCTGCTGTATTCAAAAGGTCTACAAAGGATTTCCAGTCAACCATAAATATTTATGTTTTTTTTAATTCAACAGGTTAAGGAGTTTTACTATAATTCACAACCTGCCCATAGTTTGGATCTGATGTGGGTGGGTAATCTGAAACCCCAGAGACCCTTTTAGCAGCCATTAAAATGATTAAAATATGAAACAGATGAAACTGGAATATAAGTCACAAGACAGGTATTCATGATTAAAAATAATCTTTCAAAAGCCCCAACAACCTGTACTCTTTATGCACTGAAAATAAGTATGCTCTGGCGATTAAAATGAATCCAGGAATAAGAGGAAAATCTTATCATAATCGAACAGAAATTTAAAAGGTGATCCTTATTTAAATGAAATTATGTTTGTGAACTAGTTTCTTACCTCCAGCAAAAATATCTAAATAAGATCCAATATTTCTCTCTCTCTTAAATAAGCATGCTAGAAAAACTTAATTGTTTGTTCTTTTAGTGGAAGGTATATGACAACGAGGTGCAGTCCTATGTTCCTTGAACAAATTTCCAAGAGAGGATTTGTAAAAACTATTATTGCTACCCATATAAGAGGAAACACCCCTCATTACTTTTCCTGGTGCTGATGTTATTACTGTTATTATATCATTTCATTTTTCCTGTTCTACTCTCCATTTTCAGATTTATTGAACCACCTAAGTGCAATCACATAATAATGCTAACATCTTATGGAAAATGGCCTTAATGTATAAGGTACATTACACTATATGAAAAATATGGAAGTAAACATGTTTAATTGCAACTTGTTATTACTTTCCCTTGTGGAGATTGTTAGGCATCATTGTTGATATTTCAGGTTCAGAAGCTGAAGAGTCTGACCAGACAGAATGACAGTCTGCATTATAGGTATAAACAGAAGAGAATGTACTAGAAGAGACACAGATGCAAGCTGGCTCAAGGTATGAGTGAGGCAGTCCTAAGCCATAAAATATATTACAAAGAGTAAAGCAGTGAAAGCCAGGCCTTCTACTTGAAAAACAGACATGTGACCAGAGGTGGTATTCAGCCAGTTCCGACAGGTTCCGTAAAACTGATAGCAATAATTTTGAGAACCGGAAAATACCACCTCTGATTAGCTGACCCCGGCAAATACCACCTCTGATTGGCTGAACGCATAGCCATGTCCATCAAGCCACGCCCACAGAACCAGTAGGGAAATTTTTTGAATCCCACCACTGGTTAAAACAAAAAAAAATCTGGTAGCACCTTTCAAGATTAACAAAGGTCATTAAAAAGCATAAACTTTTGTGAGCTCATCCCACCAGTTCTATAGCATCAATTAAGATATTCCATGCATCTGATGAAGTGAGCTGAAGATTGCAAATGTTATGCCTTGTAATAAGAAAGATGCTACTAGACTCTTAAAAATTTTGGCCACCATGGTCTAACCCTGTCCTCCTCTTACAATAAGCATTGCTCATTGCTCATAATTCTGGATTTTTTTCTTTTAAAAAATCTATTGGTTTCCTACAGTGTTGATCTCATGGAATTTAAGGTATGTGATTGATGTTGCATTTACACAGTGGTAAAGAAGACTTAGATTTTGCTTCTCTTTTATACATTATTTAAACTTGTTTTAAAAATATGTTTAGGCTGTTTTCTTTTGCTCCTTTCAGTTCAAATTCAGACCAAAGGTCAGGTTTGTTTTATCTCTTCAGATGTATTGCTGTGATAAATACCTTTGGAAATGACTGGTTTTAGTCAAGAGGTATTAGTTAAGAAATATTTCCTATCTTTCAGCTGACTCTTATCCTAAGGCAGTTTTTTTTCTTTAAGAGCTAGCATTGATAAAAACATTTGTTAAAACAAACTTTTCTCTACTTAATAGAATCATAGTTCTGAAAAGATAAAATATATTTTAAAAATTTTGATCCATCTTTACAACTGCAGCCAATTTTTATGGCTGAATAAATCAATAGACTAGCGATTTCTTTTGTTTGATGTTACCCAAGCAAACATGTTTGGAATTATTTTCTGTTGCTGCCTCTGTCCTTTGTATAATTGGGGAGGAGGGAAGATGAGGGCTTATGTAATTAAAAATCAAAGCCTGTCTAAACTTGCTGGAAACTTAGTGTGCCATGAAAAGTAAACTAACATATTATGTTTGCACTGATACAAGAAAAAAAGTGTTCCAGTAAGAGCCTCTTTCAAGGTCACTTTTGTTCATCAGTAGAATAGCATCTGACCCAACTTAAGTGTTAGCTAGGACTGTATTAATCATTAACCTGAATCTGGAATTAGATTATGATGGTGATAAAAACCTGGGGATCTGTTGATCTGGGTATTTCCCAAACATCTATAGCAGAAGGATCAGATAGGATATGACAGGAGGGAGGGCCTTTTAATCTTTGCCCTGTAATGTCTTCTTTCAATGTTTTTTTTCCCTCCTGAGATGTTTTTCCTCACAAACTCAGCAAAGAAAAAAAAATCATATCCAGAGAAAAACAACCCAAACCCAAATTATCTAAGATAATTTGACCTGTAAATTTTTCATAATAGAATGACTTGAAAACATACTGAAATAGGAAATGAAGGCAATATAAAGTAAATAGATTTACTCCTTTCTTTGTAAAAGGAATTTTAAAGTTGAAATGATATAACAGAATGTTAAATGATGGAACAATGAAATATCTGAATAAATTGAGTTACAATGATATTGAAAACTAAATGAGTTGGATGTTACAAATCAATCTTTTAAGAAAGTTAAAATAGTATAATAGAATGTTAAATGCATTTTTTTCTTCTCTTTCTCTTTATAAGATGAATATTAAAGTAATGACATAATAGAACGTAAAATAATGGAATGATCAATATCAAATGAATTGGGATATAAGGAATTAATAATTATTAATTGAAATACAAAAAAAGATATTAACTTCAATGTGTTTATGGAAATGTGTCAAATTAATTCATTTTTATTAGAATGTAAGGTTAAATATTATAAATAGAATGCAAAGATGGTATAGATACAAAAGAGAAAGATATAGAATCTAAATTTAAGGTAATAACATAAAAAGTAATACGTTTAAAGGTTTGTTGCTATACATTAATGGGTATGACTAAATTCTTAACTGAATTGTATAAAGAGGGGAATTACTAATGTCAATTCATGTTAATTTATATATTTGGAATGAATTATATTATTTTAAAAGTCAAAATTAAGATTGTATTGGAAATCCAATTAATAATTATTAAGGGATATGTAATTTATAATGAACGAGACTATTGCAAGTTATGCCTGGAAACAACGCTGTTTTCAAAATTTATTTATTTATTTATTTCTTCGATTTTGAGATATAAATGAGATATTACATGTTAAAAGAAAAAACCAATAAAAATTATATAACAAAAAAATATTCCCCCTATTTGTAATTTTTTTATCTATTCTAATTTTTAGTATGGGCAATCTTATTTATTTATTTTTTAAGAAAAGTCCTTCCCATCCATCATCTCTCATCCTCTTAGAAGTTTCATTTCTTTTGTTTTTGGCTTGCCTCCCTTACTCCTCCCTTGGGTCCTTATCTACTTCTTTCATATTCGACCCCACCTTTATTTCCCTCTTCAATATTTTTTGCTGCTAATCCACCCATAAGTCCACCAAATATTCTATCTGTTTTCCAAAAATATATTTCAATTTTTTTGGTTCCATTTTTCTACCTCCTAGTGTATATTTTCCCAACTTTATTTCACCCAATTTTATAGTCTCCTCCTCCTTTTCTCCTTGTTCTATTTGTTGTATTGTCTGTTCTATCTCTTCCTCTAAGCCTACAGTCATCTTCCTTGTTTCCTGGATTCTATTATCTTGCTTGATTAATTCTTGTTGCCCGTTCTCAATCTTTCCAACTATATCATGTAAATAAGTCCTTTATCTCCTTGGAGTTCCCCATCATTGTGTCATGTTTTGAAGTAACATCATGATTTCTTTTTGTGTTTCCAGTTCTTCCTGATGAGCCATCTTGCCTTATTTTTAAAAAGTCCAAGTCATAATCAAGGTTGATCCTCTAGTCACCACAAAGTAGATAAGCATAGAACAGTAAATAGTACAGCAGATCTCCAGGTGTTATTCTTCCCTTATCAGAATTGTCCAAGATCAGAACTTCCAGTGGAACATCTGATGATTCTGGATGTGGGGATTGCAACCACAAGAGCCCCCATTCCAGGTTTACCTGCTGGAGGGCTCTAAGCGGAGCCTAAGCCACCTTGGAGGGGTGGCGAAGCAGCGGGAAACCTCCTGAAAGGTACAGGAGAGCCGCATCTCTCTTCCCAGACCAGGAAATCTCCAGCCAAAGATGGGCTAAGTGATGGTCTGTAATGGCCGCCACAAAGTCGGAGTCCATTCAGACAAAAGAATGTGCAGGAGGAGAGGATTGAAGATCAAGCAGAGTCTTGTCACGGGTAAGAAGATTTTTCTTGCTCTTAAATGCAAGAAAAAAAGCTAAATCCTAAAAGTGACTCCAGAAACTTAGAAGCGGTGGATACTTTGAAGGAGAATGATATTAAAGAGAGTGCTTTGTTACTACTGAGAGGGCGGAGCATCTCTTATGCAGCTGAGACTGAGACGGTGATCGTGAAAGTATATTCTATACTTAAAATGGATACAAATGCTCAGCTTGGAGGTGATAATGAACAATGGGTCTCTTGTTCTTCGAAGATACTGAAATTATTGGTTGTTACTGTTTGGATTTTATTAAAACTAATAAAAAATTAAAAAAAGAAGATTACTGGAATTGATTGATGAGATGATAGAAGATATGGGGAATAATCCTTTGGAGGAGATATACAATGACTGGAGTGAATATGGTGAGGTGTCGATAAAGGAGGAGAATAGGCAAACTGACAATTCAGCATAGCAAACAGAAGTTTCAGCGCAGCATTTTAAGTGCGACCAAGATGGGGGGAAAGATTTTTCACAATGAAATGGATGGAAAATAAAGAAAAAAGTAATACCCCAAAGATACTGAAGAAAGATTGGAGAGTATATATTTGGGAGGAACTGACATCAGAGAGAGAGTGTCAGTAATTGCAACAGTGCAGCAAACAGGAAGTCTGGCGTGGCAGATGGCATGGGAACAAGAGAGAAGAAGGAACCTCTCCAATTGACAGAAACAGCAACAAAATGGAGATAGAGATGAAAAGCACGAGGGTGGAATCAGAAGATGGACTTTGGTTACCACAAAAAGAAAGAGGGATGATGGCTAAGCGGAAAGAATATTTAAATTTAAATTTAAACTTTTTTCTTTTTAAAAAAATGTTTGTGTTAAAATAGAATTAAGCTAGAGAGGAGAAATGGTTAAAAATAATGAATATGAGAACAACAAGGTAGAAAAATTAGAAATTTATAGAGTTTAAGTTAATTATATTTAATGTATTATATCTTCTACAAAAAGAAATGATAAATTGTTTATTATAGTACCGAAAATGATTGGAATATAGTAAAGAAGATTTATTTATTTATTTATTTATTTATTTATTTATTTATTTATTTATTTATTTATTTATTTATTTATTTATT
>JANHFQ010000068.1:138515-148518 GCA_032468035.1 Aparallactus werneri
TGAAGCTGAAACAGGCTGCTTGCTGTTTGCTGCAAGGAGGCAAATTGCTGGGAGACAGAGGCAGATTTTTTTTCTTTTTTTCCTCCCCAAAAGCTAGGTGCGTCTTATACTTCAGAGCGTCTCATACTCCAAAAAATATGGTATATTCCTTGCAGACAGCTGGTCATTTGCATCCTTTTAGAGGGTCATTGAAGCACTTGGAAGTTTATCTGTGTCCTCAGGGTCACCTGAGGCACTAGTCAGGTCTTACAATCCCTCCCTTCCTCCCTCACCCAGCAGGAGCCACTTACTTGCCTGCTAGGAAGAAAGGAAGATTTCTGAGCTCTGCCAGATTCCCATAAGGAAACTCAATGGGGAAGCCTTTACTCCTGCTCCCACTGGTTTTGTTGTCTGCTTGTGGTTATTCTGTTTCTGTCTAGGTAAGGAAATGTCTCTGAAACTATGAGTCGACAGGACACCATTCTCTAGCATCATTTAAACCCATAATATGATCCAAGAATAGGTCTGTGGCCCTTCTTTTTCATGTAGTCGTCTCACAGACAGAAACACAACAAAGAGTAGTTGAACAAAAATAAAAGGAGATCATAAAGAAAAAAACAGATTAATTATTGCCATTAGTTAAAAGCTTAAATAAAAAAGGAGGAGGACATAGCCTGGCATCTAAATGACAATGCTGCTGCCAGAAAACTTCATTAGAGAGGAAGTTTTAATAGCTCTCACGACAAAAAAGCCTTTTAGCACCTAAGACTTTAGACTGCATTGTTTTTCAAACCTGAAATAGTTATTTAAAACAATATCCAATACCAAATTATCTTATTATGAATGCTTGTGTCTCCTACATCTAACTCTAAGCTGAAAAGTGAATAGACTTTTGTACTGATGTGGATAATTAAAGCACAAAAGCTTCACAGACTTAAAAAACAAAATGCAAGACTTTTATCAAAGGCAGTCTTTCTATCTCAGTCTGACAGTTAACAGCATATGATCTAGTAAACAAATACTTTCACAGAGTACAAAAAGTGCCATTAAAGGCCAAAACTGTCAACACAAATTCCATTCTTGTGTGAAGAAAAAAATATAAACTGTTGATCACCTCTGGTTTCCTTAACTAGAATGGAGGTTGTCATGGAAACATTCTTGTAAAGTTCACAGTGATGAAACAAAAACACTTCCAGTTTAATTGCTATTAGGTTTAGCATAGCAGTTTATTTATACTCAAAATGCATTATAATAAAATGCAGTAGAAAGTAGACATTCAAAAATTGATCTACCATAACAAATCTATAGAGGAGATTTCAAAATACACAAGTTAAATTAAAACCAAGAAACTTTGATACAATTGCCTGTTAAAGTACACATTAATATTCCAGAACGTAAAGCATTTTTGAAGCTAGGAACAATGAACAAAAAGAGAAATCTCACTTTGTGGATGTAAAATTCTATGACAGGGCCCAATTATATAACCATGTCCCACTTGCAGTGTATTTAGTTTTTCTTAGAGTATGCAGTAGTGAACTAAGTATAAGTAACCAAATTCTGTTTCGCCAAAACAAGTTAAATAAATTCTTTCCTTTTCAAAGCTTTGTCAGCCTTCTACCTTGAGGAATATAGATTGAAGATTAACTTTACTTTTTTTCATGAACTTTACTTACTCCTACAATCCGTTATTTGCAGCCATACTTTTTTGGAACATTGAAAATATGCATATATTATGAATAACAGACACATTGAGAGCTAACTTGGTGTGGTGGGTAGGCATCAGGCTAGAAACTGGGATATTGTGAGTTCTAGTTCCACCTTAGGCATGAAGCCAACTAGATCATTCTCTCTCAGCCCTAGGAAGAAGCTTTCTATCCTGACTTTATTGATGAGGAGTGAAATTAGAATCTACACAAAAAAGATACTGATTCTATAATTCTATTTTTGAACTTGATTAAGAGATTATAAATTAATATGCTCCTCAGTAATGGTTTCATCTGTTTTATTATTAAAAACAACAATTTAATATCATTCTGAGAATCAAGCGTTAATAAATCTATTTTAAGAACTCTACTAGATATACATTTAATTTAAAATATCTAAAAGAACAGAAATAAATCTAACAATAATATGAATACACTTATAAAATTAATTCCAAAGATGTTAATCCAAGTATATGGCAAAACAAATGCAAACAAGCTGTTGCACTATCAGGTTTACCACTGATAAATTCCACACAGCTTTAAAGGAGAGAGACAGAGAGATGGAGACACAGAGAGTATTTACAGAACTGACAATAGCATATAAGAAAGTATAAATTTATTAAGTCTTCCTGCTATTCCGAGTCTGGAAAATGTTTTGAAAAAAAGTATTTTTTTAAAAAAGAGAGAAGAAATGTAATGTTAAGTAAACATTTCAGACCTCAGCCTTCCTCACAAGCCTTTGAACCTTTTCTTTCATGTGCTGCATTTGATAGCCCATAGAGAATAACTGCTGAAAGCCCTAAAGATGGTAAAACAGAATTTCTGACTTAGGAAATAAAAATCAACTGAATATGATTCCCACATGGCAATTCAGATCAATGGAAAGCAAGACCAAAATTTACAATATCATACTGTACGATGTAACATGGTGGTTGTCTTTTGTGGCTGGCAGCAAAATTCCCAAAGGCTACAGATAAAGGTAGACACAGAGAATATAAATGAAGTAATAATGAATTATATTAAAGAATATTTCCATGTGATCCAATAAATAAGTAGGTAAATCCTCTTTGATATACCTTGGTGTAAATTTTAAAAACACATTTTCTAAATAGAGAAATAATCTATATAACTTCATTAAGAGTATGTATTTGTACCTCATATAAAATTCATAATCATGGAGACCTCTGCTGGAACACTGCATCTGTTTCAATGTGATAAATCATAGAGTAGGATGCTTCTAAAAATAATGCTTTTGTGTACAAAGTTGAATTCTTATATATAAAATTTTAGAATTTCGCACAGATAGAAATAAATCCAGGCAACAATGAGTAAATTATCTTAAGAATTCAGTTTAACAAGATTCCTAAAATACCGATTACTATACATGAGTGTCTTTATGAGAACCTTGCATTCATAATGCAAAATGTATAAATAGGGAGCCTTTATATTTAATCTGCACTCACAAAAAACCCTATTGTAGACCCAGGGCTTTTGCAAAAGTGCGGTGAATTGTGGTTTTACTGCTGCAAAGAAGGAAATTAATACACAAATGATGACTAGCTGTAATTATACAATAAATTATAAATAAATATTATACCGTACATTCAATTGTATTTTTTGTCGTGATTGTATCTGCTTCTTTGTCATAATCTTATCAAACCTTTGGAGGAAAGACCCTTCAAATCTTAGAAAGGAAAAGAATGACCTTAAAAGCTGAACTGTTGTATATTCCTCCAAAAATTCTATTTTGGAAGAGTGACTGAAATATCTTTAACAGAATCCTTCTTTGATACAGAAATCTTAGCATAATATTCTATAATTTACCCCTTACACGATTTTCTAAAATTGTTAAGATCTTATGGGCCAAGGCTAAGGTATGTTGTGGTCTGCAAAAAACTGGATAAAACATAAAATGTTATCTTCCATTTATTCTAAGTATGTACACAAATCAAATAACAATACTCCTGTAGTTTAGAGAACATAAGGCAGGGCAACATATATAGCTCTCTCTTCCAATACCTCACCATCACTCATTCACTGTTTCAAATACCTGCTCCCTTTTCAGTCAGAAAAACAGTGAAATGCATATTTTTTGGAGTATAAGATGATCCAAAGTATAAGACCCACCCAGCTTTTGGGAAGGAAAACAAGGGGGAAGATCTGCCTCCCAGCTATTTGTCTCCTGTGCTGAATCAGGCTGAAACTGAAACAGACTTCACAAAAAAGACAAAGGAAAAAAATGTAGCAGATTCACACACACCCTTGTTTTCCTCCCCAACAGCTCACAACAGCGTATTGGGATATTCCAGGAGCCTAAATTAGGCTGGCTGAAACTGAAACTGAAACAGGCTTCAGCACAGAAGACAAAGGAAAAAAATCTGCTTCAGTTTCAGCCAGCCTGACTCAGCATGAGCAGCAGCTGATTAGCGATAGATCTAATAGCCCCAATCAGCTACTGTGAGTGTGCCTTTGGGGATGAAAGTCTGTTTGCACTATGCAGCTGATTTTCTAAGGAACAACCCTCATCTGTTTTTGTAAATGGTTCAAGAGGGAACATACACACACACACACACACACGAGAGAGAGAGGGAGAAATAAAGAAAGAGATGAGAGAAAGAGAGGTGAGAGAGATACCTGTTTAAAAGAAAATAGTAAAATGGCTCTTTGAGTGTTTAAGGTTGCAGACTCCTGGGTTAGGCAAACACTATGGTTGTTGAGTGAATCTTGTGGTCATTAAGTGAACATTGTGGTTGTTAAGTCCATTTTCCCCAGAAATTTTAAACCGGAAACCAGAAGGAATTTTTGGAAACTGGCAAAAACATAGAAAACCTCAGTCACATGACTGCCAGTTTCTAACAATTCCTTCTGGTTTCTAGTTAAAAATGCCCATGGGGAAAATGGACTTGTTTAACAACCACAGTGTTGTTAACCCACAGTGTCACATGGCCACGCCCATCCAGTTACATGACTCCCAAGCTATACCCTCCTAGTCACATTACCAAGCCATGCCCACAGATTAAGTAGATTTTTTTTAATCCCTGGGGGTGGGGCTTGGGTAGCTCACCCCCCACCCTGGAGTGGCTCTTGGCAGGGGGGGCATTAAGCATTCATTTTTTTCTAAAAGGGGGTGGTGAACCAACAAAGTTTGAGAAACACTGATCTAAAGTGTCCAGAATATCTTATGGAATTTAAGAAAAATGATGGTTTCAGATATAGAATCAAGCTACTAGAAGTAATAATTAAACACATTTTTAATGTGGGGATAAACAACTTTCTCAAAAGTTCTGATTTTCAGTAAATCTATGCTACAAATCAAAGGATAAAATCTCCAACCTATACTCATCAGAATATAAGAAGATGCAAAACAGACTAATCTCCCAATTGCATATCAACTTTAAGACAATTTGTTTAAATCTAATTTTAAAGTTATTCATACATTAAAAATAAGCTCTTGTGGAAAATCTTTTTACAGATTTTAAAAATAGAGAAGGGATTTTTAATACAATTGTCTGAGAATAATTGTTGCAGATGATGGTGAATACATAATTTCTTCCTTAGAAGATCCTTAGAATTACTTCCGAGTGCAGTTGTTAGGGACGTATTCTTGTGGTACCTTAAAGACAAAAAGGAGTAACATAATATACATATAAGAGATACAGGATGGATTGTGCTAATTAGGCCTATAGGAATCAGCATTGACTTGATTTGAATGGCAGATTTGAGAATAATAGCAAGAGCACTGTATTTATATACCGCCTATCAGGGCATTTTTCAGCCCTCTCTAAGCAGTTTACAGAAACAGCATATATTGCCCCCAGCATTTTGGGTCCTCATTTTACCCACCTCGAAAGGATGGACGCCTGAGTCAACCTTGAGCCTGGTGAGATTCGAACTGCAGTTAATTGCAGGCAGCTGCACTCCAAGTACAGTACTCTACAGACTCTACAGAATGGCATGATTAAGGTCAAGATTCAAAGATAAATTATGTGGTCTTTTTTCTCTCCAGCACAAATTAAATTGCAGATGGAATATTGCATCCAGTCCTAGTTGCTACAATTTGAGAAAAATGCTGGGGAACTAGATTAGATTAAATAATGTCAATTTTTCAAGATAGACCAAGAAATTCCAAAGATTTCAAGAACACTATTTACTGTGATAAGATAAAATAGCAGAATCTTGACAATCTGTTCAAGTTTCTCTCTGTCCCATCTTATGTGAAAGAGAATCAAAATGAGATTATTTTCAGTTGCTTCTCAAACTTCCTTCTTCTCATGGCTACATCCTCTTTTCTGGCAGTTTCCTATTAATAATTTGCTTATTCATTCACTGTCTCCAAGGCCAGCTCTTCATTCTTTGACAATCCAGTAGAAAGCAACTAAGGTCATGAAGAGTTGGGGGATAAATCCTATGAAGAACAGCTAAATAAGCTAAATATGTCTGACTTTTAGTACAAAACCCTGGGACAGATATTATAACACTTTACAAATATTTGAAGAGTTATCAAAAGAAAGTGGGTATGGATTTATTCTCCATAGCTCCTAGTAACAGGATAAGGACCAATGGAAGAAGCTTTTGAGATCCAATCTCAAAAGGAAATTTTGAGGAGCATCCTGACCATGACAAGTATTACGGTAATCCATGGACGGTTTGCTTCCTGGAATAGTGTTCTATCTCTGAAGTTTTCAGGTGAAGATTGACAGACATTTGTGTGAGATGATATGATAATCTGAGACCTTCAAGATCCTTTTTGGACCTATTATTCTATTTTATGATCACAGCTGCATTGAGATTTTATTAAGAACACCTGATTTGTGTGTAAATAAACATCAAATCTACCTGTCCACAGCTGTGAATGTTGAAATCAAAACAGAAGAGACAGTGGAACTTTTATAAATCAGTTGGTTATACTGAAACATTTTAAAAAATCAAAAAATGTTTTTAAAATAATATGTGACCTCTCCACTTGCATATTTAGATCTTGCCTCAAACTGAAGAATTCCTCTTCACTCTAGTGCAGGAATGTCAAACTCACATTGTCATGTGACATATCGGACTTTCCCCCCCTTGCTAAACCAGGCGTGGTCATGGCCAGCACATGATGCAGCCAGCCCGCGGGCCGGAAATTTGACAGCCCTGCTCTAGTGTGGCTTTACCTAACAAGAATGATGTAAATGTAATGTCTTCCATCCAGCTTCTCCTCCACAATCCATTCTAGACCTTTCTTTTCCCAGTATCTGTGGTGCTTCCTTCAAAATTCTCAAGCATCATGAACAATTCAGAACAGCAAGTTATTCTAGTATCTGTTTAGTTCAGAAGACACTAGAGTGAAAACAAAATATCAAGATTTTCAAGAGCTTGCTGCTGCTTTGAAAAACTGAGAAGGGGTGTGTGTGTGTGTGTAGTATGCAAGTGTGTGCACATGTAACAGAGAAAGACATTTTGCAATATAATTTCACTTTCTTAAACTTAGATGGTACCACAACAGGATTCATTTGTTGATGTGGATTTAACAGAGCACTTTTTGTTTTTGTTATAAATGAAAATATGTGGGTATTACAGTATGTGATGCTGCTCATAGTCTATAATGTACATAAATAAACTATTACTTTTGTTTGCTTATATTCTTTCTATTTACAGTAAATATGCATGCATAAGTGATATGTGATCTGTGTCAATAGATAACCTCATTCTGTGGTTTCATGTAGACATTGCTCCTGTCTACTTTCTCAGAAGGAATCATCAACTCGTAGTATTTAATTTCAACTCAAGAATATTTGTCAACAGCAGCAGATATTTTATTCCTTTATTCAATCATACACTGATTGATATATCTCTTACTCTGAAGTCTATGAATTACATTCATAGTCTTTCAAATACTTGAGTTTTTATTCTAAATGCATTGTTCAGGCCAGACGTCTGAATAGAAGTCAGTGAAGGATTGCAAAATTACTGTAATACTAATTGAAAACCATTGCACTTGACTAAGATGAGATTCAAATAACGGCGTATATTTATATAAAGTTCAGCCATGCAAAGCATTTATCCCATTAACTCTTAACTATTTTTAAAGGATTTTTTTTCATACTATTATTCCAGTCTGGTGATGAGATGGGAGGGGGGAATCTCTCGCTTAGAGAATGGTCCATTATTTGAGCCTATTTCTTCTCTATAGCCAGGAAATGTGTAGAATGCAAGATAATACAATCGTGACATGCTTATTGCATGCTGAATGTGTTTGTTACAAGAATGGTTACAGAAAGAGACATTAACTTTTAAAATGTTTTTCTTTATTAGATAGATTCATCCGTTTTGTATTTTGAATTCATGACATATAAATGTTGCCTTGATTTCTGCAGCATTTAGAAGTCTTACAAACACTTCAAATTCATCATAACAGGGGTGGGAAGACTTTTAGAAACAACACTCCTACACTAAAATATAATATGCTAGTCCAAACAGGTACTCCATTCACAGCACCTTTCCTGCTCTACCCACTTAACTCACAATGAAGCTTATTTTTAGAAATGATTTTAACAATTGGGATTTTAAAAAGTAGATTCTGCTCAGGTGAGATATCAAGTGCTATTACAGCCAGAATACCTTTTTGTGCTTCTGGATAATGATCAGACTGCTGTTCAATGTCTACCAGCATAGTACTAAAAGAATGGGGGGAGGGGGGAGGGAGAGAGAGAGAGAGAGAAGGAAGTATGGCTGCCTAAGATTTGAAGGAATTCAGAAGACTTATGAAAGAGGGGATAAAAAGAATGTAGGAGGATAAATCCATGGCTGTAGCTATTTCAGTTTGTGCAAAGCTTCACTGTTTTACCATCAGTGTGATTCCAAGCAAATTTATCTGAACAAGATTGAAGGAATAGAATAGAATATCCCATGCAAAAAGGTTTTTTTTAAGTAATCAGTGAACTAGGGTGACATTATGTTTCATGTCAATGTGTTTATCTGAAAAAAGTGAAAGAGGAGGGTAGGAGAGGAGAGGAGACAGAATTTTGGGAACAGCAGAGGTTTTTAATTTAATTCTATTTTGTTAGTTGGTCTGTTGTTACATCTCATTAAGATGTGTTTTTTTTTTAAAATATCTTTCTAAGTACAGTATCTGCTAGTTTTCACAGCAACTTCTTAATCTCTCAGTGTCATCATATTAATTCCCAGGAAGACCTAGAAGGCATGTTCTTGCCCCATGAAAGAAATCCCCATTCTCCTAGCTTTCCAGAAAGCCTTAAAAACTGGTTCCTTCCTCTTCCTTGGGAGCTAGATTATTGAAAGGTATGATTCTGCATGCCAAGGCACAGAATAGACTCTACAAATACATGATCAGGTTTATTATTATCATTCTTTATTTAAAACAAAATAAAAATAAAATAAAAACATCCACTAAATGAATATATTGCCAAGGGCTATTTCTGCCAGGTAGTTAATCAGGTAAGTAAAATGGTTAACAGTATGGATACACACATATAACCTAAGACATTCAGAACATCACTTAGTCTTGAAGAATTTATTAAGGTGTGACAAGTAGAAATTCATTTGTGAAACATTTCTGTGAAAATGTTAATTGACAACCAATATTCCTTGAATTTTTTTCCTAAAATGCATACGTTTTTGCAAGTACATATTAATTAGCCTCAATGAGTTTTTGTAAACTCTTCTTGTTTTATTTAAGGATTAAAAAAAATAAAGTTTTCTTCTAAAGGTATTTTTTGTGTGTTTCCCCAGATACCAGCCTTAAAGTATAAGGTATTAGTTTTGTTGACACACAAGAAATGAGTGAGGTATTCATATGTGTGTGTGTGTGTGTGTGTGTGTGTGTGTGTGTGTGTTTATTGAAGAAAGTTCTTATTTAACAACTTTAAACTGTTTGTTTAAAGATCTTTCAATCCAAGTCTGTTTAATTTCAAAGAATATAGAAAACCCAAAGAATTTTAATCACCAGCCAACACTTAGCATTCCAGTTAGAACTCAGTGAATGTCCATTCATCTTATTACAGGAGTTCTTACATCTATATAAATTGTAGTCATGATTTCTACATTTATATTTGTTCATACTAGCTGATTACCCAGTGTTGCTCAGGTACTTTTTAGAGGACTGCCATCTTCCTTCCTTCCACCTTCGTTCCCTCCTCCTGTCCTGCTCCCTCCCTCTCTCCTTCCTTCCTCCTCCTTGCCACCATTTTGTTTCCCCTTTCCTCCCCTCTTCTCCCCTCCCGTCCCCTCTCCTTTCCTTTCTTCCCCTCTCCTTTCCTCCTCTCCCCTCTCCTCCTCTCCCCTTCCCTCCCCTTCCCACTTAGCAATCACACTTATATAAG
>JANHFQ010000078.1:340816-352042 GCA_032468035.1 Aparallactus werneri
CACGGGTCCAATAAACACGTGGTGGAACTCAGTCTCCCCATAATCCTGTCCACTGATTCAGGAGTCACAGGATCGAAATCCTCCCAGAATGTTTGCTCAAGTCCGAATGTTTGCTCAATATAAAACTTAAGAATTCAATTCCTGGAAAAGAGGCGAGGGGAGGGGGATTGAATCACATACAATCTAATCCCAACTATAACTCATGTACCTGATCAAGTAATGTGTAAAATATGAGTCAAATGAAAGCTGACTATTGCTATTGCAATAAATATATTTCCCATGATCACTGTGAGAAGGCATCTCTATACTGCAATAAGATGCCTATTTCCTTACAACATTGCATGGAGCTTATTCATACCAGGAGTGTTTAGGATTGAAGCACTGAACTCTTCAGTCATCATTCATTCTCCCAAGGAGGTTGTGGGAACTATAGTTTTAGAGGGAGCGAAATGTAGGAATTTTGAATGCAGTGCACTCATTCAACTATAATCCCAGCAATATTGGGAGGGAAATCATTATTTTTAAAAATCTACACAGGTTTTAGTGCTAAACTAGAGATGTTCATTGTCCAAATCCATTCTACATTTTCATTCAGACTTTCCCCCAATTTTATTTTATTATATATTTATGTATATGTGTGTGTGTGTGTGTGTGTGTGTGTATTTGTATGTATATATGTGTGTATGTTTGTGTGTTTGTGTGCATATAAGTAAAATGACAGATAAAATATTTCTGACAGCATAATCCATTTCTAATTTATACTTTTCAGATTAGAAAAATATTAAGACCATTTACAAAAGAAAATTATCCTGGCTAGAGTGGAATAGCCATTTAAAAACTCTGGTACCTTTTTGCAAAAAGGCCTTGAAGACCTTGAAAGTGATTGTCTAGATTAATCATGATGACACATTATACTAAAAAAAGACTGATGTGAAGAATGAATAGCTGAATTGACCTAATGTTCATGCAAGATAGATTTATAGTACACTACCTCTGGACCTTCAAGGAGTTTACAGAACCCAAAGGTTAGAGATGAAGGAGGACAAAGATGGGATGAGCCTGTTAGAGACAGATACAATAAAGATATAGCAAAATAAAGAACATGGAGATGATCATGCACAACAGCAGAGTTTGATCAGAGATTGTCAAACTTTCTCTGACTGTGAAATCCGTTAGTTAGGGGAAAAAAACATATATTCAGGAAACCTTGATCAAGAGGCAAAACTTTAGTGATTAAAAAAAAAAACCTGCTACATATGCTAGTGATTTTTTTTCTTGTCCTTAATCTCTCAAAGAACCCTCCTACCAAGTTCACGCAGAACGTCCATGAAACATAGCTTGAAAAACTCTGGTTTAGATCGTGCACTATTATTCATGAACAGGGAAAGGGAAACCTATGGTGAAGGAAAGGTATGATATGAAGTGGAAATGATTTAAGAATGATGGAATATTTATTTCAAAATAGTAATACGATAACATTTTTCTGAAAAGAAATAGTAAAAGTGAAAAGGATGAACAGAGGGGAACAAGGGAGAAAATAAGAACGGCTGTACTGTTGTAAAAGAAAAAGTGATCAGGCTGTGGAAATTTTGAAGCCAGGAGCACCTAAATTTTAAGGAATACAAACTAGAATCTCAAATCGCATAGAATTTTCCTCCAGCAGCATTCAGACAAGAACATTCCACGCATTGTCCCAAAGGTGCTTTGTCAAGAGGCAACTGAACCTTCTGGTTTTTCTTTGAAAATGTTTCATTTCCCATCCAAGAAGCTTCTTCAGCTGAGAGCTGAAGAAGCTTCTTGTATGTGAAGCAAAATGTTTTCAAAGAAAAACCAGAAAGTTCAGTTGCCTCTTGAAAAAGCACTTTTGGGACAACCATGACCTGGATGACTGAGAATCTCCATAGACATTCCATGCATTGATTATACCTTTGTTGGAACTTGTAGCAGAAGACCTAAAAAATTCTAGTAGGGCAATCTAAATATGTCAGTGTCATATCGTAATCTCATAAAGCCTCCCAGAACCATGGAAACTAAAGACAGGGCTAAAGAAACAATATTACATTAAGACTGTCACCTTAATCAAAATGTCATAATTTTGATGGTCTGTTATTCTTGTTCAGTATTTTTCCCCTCACTTCCATTAGCAACAACAATAACCAATGTAAAATCCATAATGTGAAACCTACTCTATCCACAGGGGAGGACATTATTTATATGTAAGTAAAATAAATATGTAAGTACAAAAGAAACTTTTTTAAAAATCTATTAGTGAAGTTGCAGTAAACATGAAATAAACAAGTAGGGATATTTTAATGTTAAATCTGATATTTTACTGATATATTTGATATTAAATTTAATATATTTGTTTATCTGATAAATAAATAAATACGTAAGTAAATAAAGTTTGGCTCCCTCAAGATACAGTCAATTCAGAAAAGAAAATCATGCATGTCCTTAGTAATTAAGATATCATAGAAACCTAGGGATCTGGTTCTATAAATGCAATTCTTTCATCTGTAGTAGAAAAGTTAGCATTGGTTAATGCAAGTTACCCATTTCCCAAGCTGGCTTTTCCAGAGAAAATACTGTCACCTCAACCATAAAATAATTGGAAGGCTAAGGAATTTTGCTAATTATATAATAGGCAACTATAGGTTACCCCCATATAAATAAGTCTCTAGAAAGAAAATATATTCATGAAATACTGTTTGATTTTTTGGAGGAGGTTCTCTGTTTTTTACTCTCAAACACAGCTTTGTTTGGGTAGGCCTGCCTTCATTACCTCACATAATCCTCCTTCTCACAACTGATCTCATCAAATACAAAATGGGCTGCTATATCCATTAACACATAGTTCTGTATAGGGGAATTGCATCTTTGCCCTTGTTAAGTTTGCTTCTGCTATCTTTAGTACTATTATAAACAAGCTGAGCTTCAATGATCCAGTTTAAATTTAAATGAATTCAAGAAAATGTATGAGAGGTTTCTCCTATACCCAGCATCTGGTCATAAAGAGCTCCATCTACTGACTTCATTAATATAAGCCAGACCCAGATGAGTGGGTCTGGCTTACACCCATTGGGTGTAAACAATGCTCAAATTAAGCAGCTAAAATAATAAACAAAATCCAATGACAGAGATTTAATAACTGTAACTCTTTTTACTTCAAAAAAGATTTATCGCATGTGATGCTGTTTAAGAAGTGAATGTATTGCTAACTATTCAAATATTCAAAGTGGATGTAGAAGACATACTTCTTGTTCACACTGCATAGACCATAACTCTACCCTACCAAGATTAGGATAATCTGTAATTTAATCAGTTTAATCTGTAATCCGTTGATGTGATTACCCAGAGAATTATGAAATGTCTTGTGAATCAATCAAAACTATTGCTTCTTTAATGGCCAATATTGTGAGATATTAGTCATTAAAGTCATGAAAATAATCTGTTGACCTGCATTACAATCTGCACTTGAATATAACCAACTCAAATACCTTGTGGTTAATAGGTTTTTAATAGAACTCATGAAAAGTTAACAGAATGTAATTGCATCAGTGTTAGTTTGCCTCATTGTAATTGCATCATTGTCACTAGAAAATGAGTCAAAATAAATTGGCACTGTTCAAATATATTGATCCAGAGTTTGTATCATTCCTAAGCAGCAGTAAATGAGCAAGTTAAGTCTGGAATTGTATTCTAGCACAGGTATAGGCCATCAATTTAGAGGAAAAGTGCTTAAAACCAGTGGTGGGATTAAAAAAATTTCCACTACCTACTCTGTGGGCATGTCTTGGTGGGCATGGCTATGTGCTTGACCAATCAGATGTGATATTTTCCAGGGTCAGCCAATCAGAGGCGGTATTTTCCGGTTCTCAAAATTATCACTACCGGTTCTAGAGAACCTGTCGGAATAGGCTGAATCCCACCACTGCTTAAGACATATATGGTACAATTCTAAGCCTGCTTACCTGGAATGGGCTCAGAGAAATCAGACGTTAAAGGTTTTATTTCAAGAAAAAGATGACTAATTTGCAAAATCTTTTTCATAAGGGATTTTATAAAATGTATTACTTAGGTCTCCTGAAGTCAGGATAATTGGCTTGCTTTGTTCTGAAAATATCATTTTTCCCATCTTAATCTTAGCAACTCATAATTATTTAGGAAATGGAGTGACAACAGACACACTTACATAACCCCACAAAAAGATTGCTTTTTCTTTCTATTATAACTCTCTTCTCACTTTATCTCAAATTCTAAATTGATGGAAGTACACTTAGGAATGTATAAATGTTATTTAAATCCATTCAGGTAAAATCAACGAGGTATACAGCAACTGCTGAATATATCTTTCTGTAAAAACAACTTGTTAAATAAAGAAGCCAGTTAAGCTCCTGCACATCAGTACCAAAAACCTACACTTTCCCTTCCTGACTGCCTGTGAATTGTCATTTAAAATCAAAATGTGGCATAAATCACAGATTTTGGCAAATCCATTGTATCAAAGCTACAGTAACCATTACTTAATTAACATGACACTTTACCATTTTTGTCCATGGAATGGGGTTCAGACTGTTTCTTGCCAATGTCAGCAAAGGACCTGACTATTGGGATCCTATTGCTTAATTTCTTTTGGTTCTGATGGTGATGCTGTTTGAGTAAAGCCTCATGGACTCTGTGGCGAACATCCTCACTGAGCTGCCCGGACCCTACTTGTTGATCAAGAATCATATCTGAAAAAAATAAAACAGCAATTGAATTATATTTTGACTTTTGAGTCAATTATGCAACAAGTAGCCACATTTCTAATGGATTCTCAGTTGAAGCATTCGGTCAAATCTGTTACTGATATGAGATTTTATCACTGTGCTGCAAATATCATTGCAAGTAATACCTAGTATTTGTGGTTCAGATTTCTATGGAAGAGCTAAAGGGATTTTTAAAAAATGTGTGAAAGGTACCCCCTGAAATCACCACTCAAGCTTCCTTGGTCAATGACCTTCCAGGATTGAACTGGGAAGTTTGCAAGAGGCCTCTGCTTACATTTGTTCCTTAGTGATCCTGCAAGAAGGTTTCCACGATAATAATAATAATAATAATAACAATAACAATAACAATAATAATAATAATAATACTAATAATAATAATAATAATAAGGGTGGTGACCAAAGGCCTGGAAAATATCGAGTTATATTCTAGCAACAAAAATGGAACTCTTAAAGACTGAATTATCAAAAAAATGCTAAATTTTAAAGTCTGGAAAACAATACATAGAAGGAGAACTGCCAGATATTCAAGTTAGATTCAGAAGATGCACCCAAGACCACATTGCTACACCTAATGGATAATGGAAAAGGCAAAGGGGTTTCAAAAGAGATATCTGTATTTGTTTTATGGACATTTTTATTGAGTATTGACACCAGCAAATTATGGATAGCCCTTAAAAACATGGGTGCTATGGGCCACTTCATCTGCCTATTGAAGGATCTCTATGACAATTCAGAACAGTAAAGACAATTATAGAACAACTAACTGATTTGCAACAGGGAATGTTCTGAATTTGTAAACGGTCGCCTTATTTATGAAACTTAATAGAGAAGATGAACTTGGAAATGGTATTACAATACAGAGACATAACACTAATGATAAACATACATATTCTCAAAACAATGTTTTCCAAACTATAACATATGGCAATGAAAGCTGAATCATCAGAAAGCAGAATGAAGTAAAACTTACACCTCTGAATTGTGGTGCTTTCAATCACTTAAAATAACTTAAATTACAAGAGGAAAAATATATATTTTGGGTGAAGGAAAACCAGACTGGCTGCTAGAAGCCATAATAAAGAAGCTTAAATATTTCTGACACATAAGAGTTGTTGGAGAAACTTGTCTTTAAAAATCAAAGACAAATAAAGAATAGGCTAGTAAAGGACATGGTGGTTGATACTCTCCTTGATTACAAGAAGTCAAAAAAGCAGCAACTAAAAGATCCAATAAAATGATATCCATTAAAATATACATGACTGAAGGACCACTTCATGTAGAGTTACCATTCCTAGCTGCAAAAACTCGTGATAACATGGAATTAAGTTTTTCTGCATCTCTCTGTTGCCATCCAATGGTTATCTTGACTTCTGCAGTCAGATACTTATTTCAAATAATGAAACAATCAATGACAACCAGCTACTCTCCCAAAATCACCCAAGGAACTTAATAGCTAACTGGAAATTTAAACCTGGTTTTCTAGAGTCCTAGTATAACACATAAGATATTACTCCCATGATGGGTTTTGGTTTATAACTGTGGCTAGTGTTTAAGGAAAGCCTTTGTGCGTGACTCTGATATGTTTTCTGAGGCCATCATCACAAGTCAAAATGACATTCTTCCTAAAAAGAAACTGGGCTATAAACTCACTGGTACAAAGAAATGAAGTGTGCTTGTTCTCTGTTGCTTTGGGCCTCAACCTGCTTTTCCATCCCATGACAAGGAGTGGCTTAATCAATCTGTCATCCAGCCTTATCAATATTTATTGGACTTATTTAGTCTTTCAGAAACAGAGAACTCTCACTTTTAAATGCCTGTTGTTATTACACCATCCTCTATGCATCCCAATTCTAAGAATAGTTACACAGGACAATTCTGAATGATGGGCTCTAGAAACCAAGGATGGGGAATAGCAACTAAGGTAGCTGTGAACTTCATAACCTGGGGAAAAAGCAGACATCTCCCTTCAGCATGAAAGAGGCAGGAAGAGTAAGAAATGTCAGTTCTCAGGGATGTTCACCCACCCTGAGAAAAACACACCTGATCCAAGGAGCACTACTGTTCAGGGTTTGGTTCAGTGAAAACAGCTGTAGGGCTCAAGGGGGTGTGGCAAGTCACAGAAACCTTAGCACCTTCATTGGGGCTTTGGAATATGTCTAGAAGGAGGCGGAAAAGCCACCCTTCCCCTGGACTTCAGATCCATCAAGACCTGTTGTAGTGCTTCCTATTTCAAGACCTCTTTCCCCTAAATAACTTTTCCTCAAGGTGTAATTTCAAATATATGCACTTACGAGCATCGTGGTCCCAAAGATACAAAGATGTCTCCTGGGAATAAAAATAAAATCTACAAGCAAGGGACCTGAGCCGTTAGGAAGGCAGCCCCAGTGAAAGGGCAAAGTCACCTGGCCAGAATGCCAATTAGTTTTAGTTGTGATAAACTAATTTAGACAGAGAAATTATGCTCCCAGCTGCCACCACCAGTTTAACGACTGCCACCAAGTAAAATTAGAATGGTGTTATAATCTTTCCACTACTGAAGTGGAAAGTACCGAGTACCGAGTTTCACTTGTTTTGAAGAGGATCCTCTTAACCATATCACATTATTAAGGGCATTGAAACTGCAACATTAAGAGGCGTTCTTCTAACCATCTTTAAAAGATCAGGAACTCTTTTGCATCAGACCATCTTATCTGCCAAACTTCAACTTCTTTGCTAAACAATTGTGCCAGCTCTTTGGATGCTACATTTCATGCCTTTAGTCTGCAGCCCACTGGGTCTTTTACAGCTGGATCACTTCCTAATATAGAACTGTTGCCGAGGTGGAGAAAAAGTACATTTTATGCAGGAACTGTTTCAAACCAAGTCTGAATGAAAGGGGAAGAATAGATTTGCCAACCCTATGCATGTCTTAAATATTTCTAATGTAATTAATTTAACTGCATCCAAATTCCAACTTTTGCAGTTCTCTTCCTTGCCTCCAAACAATTTCGGAGCAGCTAAGACTAAGTCAAAGAACTGAAGAAAAGAAACTAACTCCAAGCATGTTTAATCCAAAATTAAATCCCAGTAACACCCTTACCCCAAAGAAGAAAAGCCTGAATTAAATCTATTCCCTAGGCACAGAGGAAGAAGAAACAAAAACATTTTTTTTTAAAAAAGTTCATTTTGTTTTGTTTTGCTGGGCAAATCCTTTATTTTTGTGATGCTAGTGCATCGCGCCGTGCACCCCCTCCCTCCCCAATTTTACGCTGTCAGGCACAGCCTTTATAAAAATTTTAATCTGTGTTTGGTATTAGTGATTTAATGTAACCCGACTGCTTTGATTCATTATTTTGGTTTTCGGGTTGAGTTCGCTTATGCTGCCCGGGAGCAATTCATAAGCGCTGCCAGCAATAATCTTGAAATCTCATGTTTACTTGGAAACAAGTCCCTTGTGGAACCAAGCTTTACTCCCTCGTGTGTTTAGGACTGCGCACGAGGAAGGATAACAGGAAGGTACCTTCTTTGGAAAGGTAGTAAAATCCGCCCACCTTGTGCAGACTTACTCGGAAGTACCGGTAGTAAACCTTACTTGCGCGTCAACCCCACCAAGCCATTTCGGAAATATCTCTAGGACAGCGGATCGGGTTACCTATCCAGTTCTATAGTCACCATGGCCTTCCGAAGAAGCCCGCTTCAAAGGGCAACTTCAACAATTACTGCAGTTATTCATCGCTCGGGGTCCGTTATTAACCCCCGAAGCCGCTGAGCTCCATTGCCGATGAATGAATGAATGACCCAAAGTAGCTGGTTCAGCCTTGAGCCGGACACGTCCCGAAAGACGCCCACTAACTCTATCCGCGAAGTGCAAGCGAAGTGAAGCGAGGAAAGAGCCGGGAGGTGCCCGGAACTTCGCCTTACCTGACGGGTAAACTGGACTGCGCGCTTCCCGAATCTGGCAGCCGGGCGAGAGAAGGTCGCGGGGCTCGGGAATCCTCGCCGGAGAAGAGGTCGAGGGAGCGGAGCAAACGAGATGCCGGCACGGCCGCCGCCAGCGCGGAGCGCCTTCGCCGACCCGCGCCACCTGCCTCGGCTCGCCCGCCGTGCGCTCTCCAGCTGCCTTCGCCTGAGGAGCCTGCCGCAGAGCGCCGCCCCCCTGCCCTGCCCTGCCCTCCTCTTTCTCCCCACCACCACCACCACCTCGCCCGCGTCCTGCCGCGAGACTCCTCTCGGGCGTCCGCCGGCTCCTCTTCGCAACAGAGGAGCGGACCAACTTTGGGCGCGCGGGAGGGAGGCGAGAGGGCGCGGCAACTCGACGAAGGGCGCGCTCTGCTCTTCCACTCCTGAGGGAGCCGCCAGGCGTCACAGCCCGAGTGGAAGCCGGCCGCGCGGCTTCTGAAACGGCTCACGGGGCGCACGCGAGAGGCGGCGGCGACCGCCTCATTGTTCAGGAGGGTGGAGGAATGACTATTTCAGCGCTAGAGCTGAACGGCTCCCTTGGACTGACGCCGCGGGACTTGCTGCTCGGGCGACTCCTGCAACCCCCTGAGAGGAAGCGGCGGAAGAGCAAAGCGCGCCCGCGCGCTCCTGTGGCGGCGACAAAACAGCTCGGAACGGAGCCGCCCGTCAGCCTGGAACTGCTGCCGGCCGGAGGGCGAAGAAATGGGAAGGCTCCGCCGTGGGGACTTTCCAGGGAACTCTTTGGGGCGAGGGGCTGTTCTCCCCACCCCACCCCGCAAGTGTTAAGCTGTCTCTTCCTTTAAGGATTTTGGAAAGGGGGGGGGGAGTAGGGATACGCACCACTCCAAAGTAATTCAGCAGACGTCCTCTCGGGGAAAAGCTACTGCTGCTGAATCGGCTAAAACTAATAGTGGGTCTGGCTCTCACCCTCCGCTTCGTTGCGCAGCAGCGCGGTAGAGGGTCTCTTCTATTGCTGCCCCCTCCCCTTTGAAGTAGAATTGCCCTGCTCGGGTGCCTTTCCCCTCCGCCGTGAAGAAACCAACCAGGTGACGCTTTCTGGCCAGGGAGACCTGACCCGGTACTGTAGGTGTGTCTGCATGGGTATGCATGCGTCGGAGAAAGATCGGTGGAAGAAAAAAACTATTACTTTGTGCCTTAGGAGAGGAGTAGGCAAGTCGCTTAGAAATGAGCAGCTGGCTCTGGAGAAACGGGACCCGTTGAATTTCTGGCTGGCACGTACTTCATTTGAGCTTCTCCAACCTAGTCTGGAGAACATAACATTAAGCTGCGTGGACTTCAGCTCCCAGAATTCCCCAGCCAGCATGTCCACACAGCTTTAAAATTCCCAAGGGCTGCTTTTAAAATGTAAGGATCACAACTAAATAATTGTTCAGTCAATACAGCTCTTGGTTGGAGAACCTGCTGTATGCTATAACTGGTCTTGTAAGGGAAATGACCCTATAGATTTCCATTCTTATTCTGTTCCCTGGTTTCACAAAAATGATGTATAAAATGTAATGGTTTAATAATATTAGGTGGCCTGTAAATACAGTCGATAAAAGAAATATAAAATAATATTTGAATTAAAATACAAATAGTATTAAAACTATTGAACAATTAATTAAGAATCTGGAGGTTGACTTAAAATTTGCTAAAATAAGGGTCCCCCCCATTAGTGATCTGAAGACAATTGTACTGGAATGAAATACGCTGTCTGGATTACCTGCCTCAATTCTGCCTTTGTTTCCGGTTTCATGATTTCCCTTCAAGAAAGTCCTGAGATGTCTCCACACCCTTGGATGCTGTCAAAAACTCAGATGAAATACTATTTTAACACATGTATGACTGAGGACAGCATCAGCATATGTTGTATGTGGGCTGGAAAAGACAAAGGGGTGGGGAGGGACTTGTGAAGGTGCATGTAGGTGCCATACCAAGTGTCAAGTGGGGAAAAGGCCTCTGTCATGCCAAATAGTGTTGTTGTCATGATGTCCTAGTGGCCTGCTCCTTAGAGGCCAGTGATGGCGAACCTTTTTGGCACAGAGTGCCAAAAATGAGAGCGAGCAAGTGTGCGCGCTCCCGCATACAGGAAACTGAAAGAACACATGATCTTCCAGTTTCTGGCACGCACATGCGTGCCGGCCACCCAGTCTTATGCTCATGCATGAAAGATCAGCTGTCCGGTGTGTATGTGCCACTGAGAATACCTGCGAGGAGCATGTCTGGCCAGCATTTGCATGCTGGCACCTGGGTTTTCCTTGGCCATATGCGTATTGGCCAGGTAGTGTTCGTGCACGCATGCACATCAGAAACCAAAAGAGGCCAGCTGGCTGGCATGCCGGAACCCAGAAGAGAAATGGGTGACGGCTCTGCATGCCAGCCTGAAGCGATATCTTAAAGAAAGGATCCATTTTGGAACCCTAATGAATTTTCTGTCTGACCTTTCTGTCTCACTTTGTTTTGCTCAGCTAAGGTAGAATACGCACATGTGAAAGAATGTGGGAAAAACATCTCTTCC
>JANHFQ010000079.1:106426-125191 GCA_032468035.1 Aparallactus werneri
ACGGTGGCCACAGTGGTGTGATCAAAGCTCAGCCTATTTTATCTGCAATTTACGTTGAAAAATGGATTAGAGCTTCAATAGCACCACCAAGGAATCATCTTAAAAGTTTTTACCAGACCTTGTGTGAACCTCTGTTTCCCATGGCAGTGCTTTCCAATCCTTGTCTGTTGTAAATAGCATTTACAGCTGCATATAAACCCTATTCTCTACACTTAACCTTTTGTTAAATTATATTCCTAAAAAATTGGCCTTAGTCTTATTTCAGATAATACAAATGCTCCTAAAATCTCAGAAATGTGATTTAAAATGAAAGAACGCCCTAATTTAGTCCACCTCTCCTTCAAGGTTGCTTTAACAGTGTAGTCTTTACTACTAGGTGTTGCTAATTATACAAAAGTAAAAATAATAATGTACAATTATCAGTAATAGGAAAAGCCTGTCCCTGGAAAAGGTATAGCTCATACCGAATATAGCAGCATTCTGATTTCTCTGCTTGCCCCAAAAGACACCAATTAAAGGGATTAATTGGACAGCAACACGTCAAAGTCACTGCTAAGAGGGAGTCCCTTGGAGCTTCAGGAGTCTCTCTCTCTCTCTCTCTCCCTCTCTCTCTCTCTCTCTCTCTCTCAGCTTCGTTTAAGCACAGACCCCACACCGCCTTGCCCAGGTTTGTTTGCCGCCTTGCTTCTGGCTTTTTAATTGCTTCACAAGAGGCGGTGGCTCTTTCTCCACCCATATTTGGCTTCAGTGGCCCTGAGATCTCCTAGCCAATTAATTTACTCTGAAGCTGAGTTGTTCGTTCAGATTAATCTAAGGGGAAAAGTGGCTCCTGAAAAGAACAACTGAGTGCACTCTACACTTTCGCAGGTTTTTCATTGAGAGGGCAATTCTGTATAGGTTTATTGAAATCTTTCCTCTTTTGTCTTTAGAGCAACTACTGCACAGAAATGTACATAGTAACACAGGACTCCAGGAATGTCCCCAGGGCATGATCAAAATAAGTCGAGATGCCCAGGTTGGTGTAATCGAAGCTCCACTTGCTTTGCATGCTGCACATAGAAACAGGTGGAGCTCCAGCCACACTATTATAACCACTATCTTAACTTTTTACTCTTTTTATCCTTTTTACCCAATCCAACACTCCAGCCATTAGTTTACATTAATTGCTGCAGAAATTAGTGTAAACTAATGGCTGGAGTGTTGGATTGAGATGAAAAATTCCGTCATCAGGTAGGTATTTGCCATTTTCTTACTGAGGTATTTGGGGATTTAGCCTTGTGGCTCTCAGCCATCTACTTCACAGGGAAGTTGTGGGGGGAAATAGGAGGAGAAGTGTTCTGGGTATGCAACATTGAGCTTCTAAACTAAAAGGTAGGATATAAATCTAACACACTTACTGGACTGCAGATTGTCCATTGCACTCAGCCTCATGACTCAGGAAATTGTATCCATGCTACTAAAAGCAAGTAAACCCCTCCCCCCAACAACTTTTTAGGTTAGTTTTCTTTGTGACCATCCTAGATTTTTGCCACCTGTGCATGTAGCTTAAGGATAAAGACCGAGCATAATTAAACATGATTAAAAACAAGGGAAGACAATGCTGTATGAATGCAACTACTGAACAAAGTAAAATGTACTATACATAAAACCTTTTGGTTCAGGCTCTAAGTATTGACATATAATCCAGTTTGCAGAAGGGAAGGGAAGATTATGAATAAGCACATCTGGAGGACATTTTGTTTTGAGTTTCACTGATTCCTTTGCATGGGTTTGCTATTAGTATCTAATACTGACATTTTGTTGAAGTTTGCTTTTAAATAAATTCATATAGTGAATAATCCCTTCCATATCTACTTTGCAGACAACCCCATTAGGTTCAATGGAGCTTACTCTCAAAAGAGTGTGTTAAGGACCTTAGCTAAGAATTAGACCAGAAGAACTCAAATTGGTTTCTTAAATTTGATATATTGAACACAGCCATTGTAATCATTATCTAAGGTTTGATTGTTCCAAATATGTTGAAAGCAAATTAAGATTCCGCTACTAGTTCCCCAGTTTTTGCTAAAGACCCACAAGCCTAGTAATGTTCATCAGAGCTACACAAGGTTATATATCACCAATCCCTGTGTTGTCTGAACTTTTGTTCAGTTGGCATTTAAAGATCCTCATTAACCTTATAAAACTTGACTACTGCCCCTTCTTTGCTTTGACTTGGCAGTTTAACTTGATACATACTCAGGAAGCTGATATGTTTCTCAATAACATCTTCTAATCAACCTTTTGCACTTATAATACTAGGGAAATACCAGAATGTGGGGTCACCCTGTTGTTTATTGTGGTGAAAGCTTCTCTGTCACCTTTCTCTCATGGTGGCTTATAATTTAAAGAAAGCTATTTGTTTTCCCAAGAACAAAATCCAGAGAACTCAGAGCTTGAGTTCTCTCACTTCTGCCTTCCTATAATGCCCAACATTTCTCCAAGCTAGCAGACTGTGTCTTTGGGCATGATGGTTAATTACACACACACACACTTGAACAGATGCATGAGTCTTGCCTCCTGTTGCAAACTAAATTCCTCTTCTTCACCACTGACTATAGGGGTGTGCAGTATAGCATGCTCTTCTTTTTGGCATCTGGCTAACCTAAAGGAAGCAAAACAGCTGTTTTCTTTTCAATTATTTAATAAGACGTTACTCAGAAAAGTTGCTACTCCTTCTGATTCTTTGGTACTATAGACGAACATGGCTCCAGGGTAGAATGTCTACAGCATAAGCCTTTAGCTTATCTCTGAAAGAAGCCCTATATTAACCTCCTGCTTTATGTGCCTATTGAGCAAGTCCACTCAAGCTGGGATAGTTGGATTTGCAGCCTGCACTAATATTTAAATAAAAGCATTCTTATCCATTCTCCCTGGGCAATTCAAGGATCTCCCAAGTCTGCAGATCCTTGCCTCTTTTCAGTTGCTGGTTTTGCTCTAATCCTGCCCAACACTTAGTGCTAGAAGAAAGATGTAGATATAGATCATAGATAGATCATAGATATAAATGATTGAAAGATGTTAGATGGATAGATGATAGATAGACGATATAGATGGATAGATGGATAGATAGATAATTTTCCTAGCATTTTTATTACATGGAAAAGGATTGGCTTTTTATCAGGCAAAGCTTACAAAAAACTTTCTCTTCTAGGCCCGACTATTCTCCGCGCTCGATTTCGTTTCAATTGAAGCAGGATAGACCTGCTCTAAGCAGTTCGCTTTGAAGGAAGACTCTGGAATGACATTGGATTTTACTTCTAGTCAATGTGCTTTCGCGCCGATCATCATGCGCACATTTACTCCGAAGTACATTGTGAAGAAAATAATGGCATTTAACACCCCCCCCAAAAAATATATGCATAAAATGATGACTTCCGTGGATCGCTGTTTAAGTCCATGATCCCATCTTCGGGATAGAATAGACCTTATTAACCTTAAAGGAAATGTTTGCCTGGTAAACGTACTTAATACCGCGAGGGATCTATTAATTATAGGCTGCAATCCTGTGTCCTCCTACGGGAGAAACCCCACTGATTTCTCTGAAGAAAATTAGGGTGGTAAAAGCATTGTGTGTGGACTCTTGAAACAAATGTTTATGTTGAAAACTCTCTTCAGATATTGTTCGTGTGGTTAGCAATCTTGAAGGTAGCATTAGCTTGCAGCATGTAACGTCAGAGGAAGAGCTTCCTTATCGTCGTGGCTCTATCAATGTCTAATCTGCCGTCCCCCAACCTACTTTTGCACCTCACTTCGGCTGGGTCTAATTATGCACCTTGATCAGGTAGAGCTCATCGCATCGTGAGGCCATCTTTGATTTTTTTGATCACACCGTGAGGGCACTCCCATCAAGATAAGTTCCCAATTTTAACCCATCCAAATATGGTTTGTGGGTTATGTTCATAATCGAATGTTCTACACCTGGGCGCCTTCCGAACGCCTTGCAGTACAATGCCTATCATTCTCTGCAGCTGGCCGGGGATAATGGGCAAGGTAGCTACCGAGGTGTCTCAGTTTGGGGATAACTTGAGCTTTTCCTCAAACCGTCCAATCTTTTAAAGCTATCGTCATTTCATTTTGGCTTGGTTTTATGGGGCTCGTGTTTCTCTATAAATAATCTGAATGATGTTGCAAAGGGATATGACTTTCACAAGATTGGACAATTGATTAAATCTGTGACCTGCAGTTGCAAATAATCTTGAAAGGCTATTTAAACAGATGAAGGCCTAAATTGTCTCGCTTGTATCTGCATTAATTTCTCATTCATCATCATTATGGAGCGATTGGTCTATTCAGGCGCCTCATCCTGCTGGAACGAAGCTGGATTTAAATGAGATTGTTACACAATTTAAGTGCTCTCCAAGCTTTAACGAGGCCAATCAAGCAGCTGCAATAAATACAAATATTTTTCTAAACAGCCTTCTTTTAAGCTTACTGCTTAAAGCTTACTGCTTTCATATTACATTTTAAGTAGCAATCTTGGTCTCCCCAGGCAAAGCAGTCTCTTTTTCTTCCCCCTCCCCCTGCTGAAAGAAAACCATTGACTCTGAATGAATTTTCTATATGGCTATGAAACAGATCTTTTAGGAGCTCTTCAGACTTTATATTTTGGTAAGATACATAATAAAAGTGTGCAAGGAGGACCTACGTGTGGTAAATCTCCAAACAGGAAAGGCCCTTAGGAATAGTAGAATAACCCTTACCTCAAATCTTTTTCCAACAAATATAACCGGTCTTTGGCCCATTTTGAGTTAAAGGTTTACAATTCCAAACATTTATATTTTGCCATTTTCTGATTTCTTTGAGAGCAGATAGACACCAAGTTTGGCCTGAACTTTTTCCAGCAGACATTTATTGAAGAGTTTCATGTCTGATGACACAATAAATAAATTACTAGGAAAAAGGCCTTTCAAGCCATCTCTATCAGGATGATTTCAGGGACCCACTTGTGTCTGGAGCCAACCATACCGAAGTTTGGTTTGGTTACCAAAATTCCCCATTATCTTATGGGGAATAATGTTAGGTTACTCAGTCTAATAATCTAAAACCAAGATGCAAACCAGATTAGCTGACTATAATCTGTTATTTTTTTAAAAAAAGTTTTCCCCCTGTTTTTTTATATAACTTTTTTTTTCAATTTGACAACTTAAATAACTGTCATGCTGGCTGAGGAATTCTGGCAGTTGAAGTCCATTCACCTTAAAGAGTTATGTTTGAAAAACTATGCTACAAAACTTCTCTCCTAATGATTTGATGGGTAGGTAGTTTTTCTGGCAATTACAGGGGGAGCTTCTGGTACTGTTTCTTTTTCTGCTCTATCTTGTAGCTGTAATATCCCTTGACGGTCTCTCACCAAACTACAGATAGTCCTTAACTTATGACCACAATTGAGTCCAAAATGTATGTCACTAAGTAAGACATTTATTAAATAAATTTTGCTCCATTTTACAACTTTTCTCACATATGTTAAGTGAATCAGTGCAGTTCTTAAATTAGTAACATGATTGTTAAGTGAATCTGATTTCCCATTGACTTTGCTTCTCAGAAAGTCACAAAAGGAGAATCTCATGATTCCGGGATATTCGGGACACTGTAACCCTCATAAATGTGAGTTGTCAAGCATCTAAATATAAATCACCTGACTATGGAAAATACTACAACAGTCATAAGTGTGAAAAATGGACACGTCACTTGTTTCAGTGTTGTTGTAATGTCAAACAGTCACTAAACAAACTGCTGTAAATCAAGGACTATCTGTAGTAGTCTGATCCAATTCTGCTTAGTTTACTAACAAAGTTAAAGTACATTGATTTTGATCAGTGGCATTGAACCTATTTCTCTAAGCTAAACACCTTGAAAAGTTGGACCATAGATCTTATGCTCTTGCTGTACAAAAAAAACAACCCACATTTGTTTTGTGCGCAGTAATATCAGATTATTTTTCTCTTGTGGAATCTGGATAGCATTTTTTTGCTAGATTCAATTTAATCCTGAATTACTGGGAACTAAATAATTAATTTGTCAATAGAAATTAGGGAGATGGTTTTATACACAGCTTCTTCAGCTAATTATCAGAATTATTGGGGAAAAATAATTTAGAAATTAATATCTGGCTCTTCTGTCTTCATATTGTATATTCAGGCCTTCATTTGCCTTTGTATTGACCATCTCCATCAAGGTTCTGGAATGTAGATTGGATTATTTTGCTGGAAAGGATGGTACTTCCAGGCACACATTAAGGATCTGAAGAAGAAAGAACATTTGCTTAATTCCCATTTGGGGAAAATAGCAGAAAATAATAAGCCTTTTAATGTAGGCTTAACAGTCTTAGCCCCTTGCCTTTATCATTAGTTCACTTTCTTTTGCTCTGGAAAACCAGCCCTGCTGGCTTATTACACCCCTCCCTCCCAAATCTCGCTTTGCTGGATAGGGTCCTTGACCTCCCCCCCCTCCTGCAAAGGGGGCTCTGATCTACCATCATCACAGGCAATGAAAAGGGAACAGCTAACTTTGATATCTCCCACTCACTTGCCAGAATTATAGGCAAGACTGGGACCATTTAGCTTGGCATATTGGTGGCTAAATGTCTGCATTGGTTCCATTTCGGATGAAAATAATGCAATTTAGAGAGGAAGGTGCAGTGTAGGAGAATTATGGGAATGAGAGACTCCCTTTCTCAAGGATTGCCCTGCACACTCCGACAGTGCAGCTGCCGCACAACCTGCTAACCACTAGGCTGGGGGGAGGGGAAAGAATGATAGGGGTGCAGAGAAGGGCTACAGAACCCCGATCCTGAGGAAAACATTCATTTCAGACCTTCTGCCTGTTACCGCATCGCCTGCCATTGTGTTTTTCCACCGATTGCACAATAGGCCCTTGAAAGGGAGCATGTAGGAATCCCCAATCACCCTTTCTTTGACTCAGTTCTCCTCCTAGAACGGGAAGAATCGTTTATTCGAATCACTACAAAAACTGATTTTGATGAGATATTTCGCCCAATTGGTTATTTAAATATTTTAATTACTGTAAAAGTATAAACAGATGCGTATGTCTCCAAAGCGATGCGAAGCAGTATGATTTGTACTTTTGATCCACAACGGCCAATACGGATAGGCTTTCTCGCTGCACTCACAGTCCACCCCACCTGGAAAGAAACCAATTCTGAATTAAACGAGGGTGACGAGTCCCCAATTATAGGCCTTCCGGGAACAAAAACATCTTCGGGTGAGCGGGTCCTTCCTTCTCCGCCCAGTTGGCTCAGTCGACTTTTTGGCGAGAAGGAAGAGAGTCAGGGGGTCTGATGAGAAGGGAAGTCTCGGTCCCCCGATCAGAACCTGTCCCTCCAGGTCGACTCGGTCGGTGGGATTATTGAGTGCTGACCCGTGTCTCGCCTACTTGCCTCCCTTCCCTCACTTGCTTAAAATGAGCATTATTTCTAACATATGCAGTGCAATCCCTTCGGTCACACTTACAAGAACACGCTTTAATAAGGCAATCAATCACCCGCTAACAACCCGCCGCTGGCCTGTTGGAGACGAGCCGGGCTGGCTGGCAAGTGGCACTGAGGCGGGGCCGGGAGACGAGTAGCTTGAGAAGGGAGAAGGAGGGAAGGCAGTCAGCCAGCCAGCAGCCTCACTTTCCTCCCGGTGCTGATCTGGGCTGAGCCCCCGAACTCCGCTCAGAAATGCTGCAGTTGGACAACCACCAGCCCGCCCTTCCCCCTTGCCCTCCGGAGGAAAAGTCCTTTCAGATTGCGTGGGGTCTGGACGGATTTTGAAGGCTGAAAGAGACTTAGTACACACCAAGACTTATATACAAACGCGCCCATCCATCCAACCCACTCTCAGGCTTTCAAGTGGTGAGTTTCCTTCACCAAGCCCTCCGCTTTCATATTCCGAAGTTCCCAGGCCGGTTCCTTCAGTCGTGTGAAACTACCGCTCCCACCATTGCCGGCCTTGTACCCCCCCCCCCCCACGCCCTCAAGAATAATTTTTTCTACGCCTCGTTTTCTTCCTGGAAGCTCTTGCCAAACGGCAGCTTGGACTGGGTGTTTTTTTTTCCTCCCAAAAAAACGAAAGAGGAAGAAGGAGCAAAAGGAAAATTTCATTATGAAGTAATGAATAATTCCTGGGAGAAAGATGTATTGTTATATCTTCCACTTCAATTTAGAGGCAGAGTGGCTCAATTACCTAGAAAACACAGTCAATTAAAGGCTGCTGATTGGACACAGGGCGGATCATCGATCTTGTAGTTTCCAATATCGCTTCAGACACCTCATTTTCTCTCCCTATTAACTGAAAATACGCCTGGCAACGCCGCCCCATTGCAGCCTGTTTACCTGGGCTCCGCAATCTCTGCCCTCTGACCAGGGTGGGGGGAGGGGCGCGGTGCATCATCCCTGGCAGGGTGCGAGAGATCGAAAGGAGCCCCTTGAAAGCGACAATGGCTTGAAGGGACCAGGGACACGACGGAGGATGATAGTATACATACATACATAAATGCATGCATAAATGCATACATACATACATACATACATACATACATACATACATACATACATACATACATACATACATACATACATACATACATTTTGTGTTTTGGAGATTATCCAAAAACATCCACGCAGTTTTCTTAGCAATATTTATGGGGGTCGATTTGCCCTTGCCTTTTTCCTAGGGCACCGAAGGTATTACTATCCCAAACACATCCAGATGGTTTTGTTCCTAAATGATAATACATGTATATACTAGAGACTGTATTATATGTAATATACACCACAATAATTTAGACCTCTTGGTCTCCGTTACACCAATCTCTCTCTGTTTCTCTGTCTGTGTCTGTCTGTCCTCCTCTCCCCCCCCCCCCCGTTCGAGCGCAAGGCCTTGGCACAGCAATCCTGTAAATATTTGACTCTTCAAAGTGTTAAGAAATCACCTGGATTTGCCTGAAGCGGAACTGACACCTTAGGACGAAACCGCCCATTTGGAGGATGTGAGGGCATTGTCTCTTTTAATTCCCCCGCTGGTCGCCAAATCGGTCCGCGGAGGAAGTTGATTCCCAGGGGGTCTTGTCGAGTATTGATAAGGGGGTGGGGTGCGGTGCGGAAGTGATTTTGCTACACTAGCCCTTCACAATGGAACAGGATTTCTCAAAGTTAGCAAGTTTTTACACAGACATGCAGACACAAGATGTTGGCCGGGGAATTCTGGGAATTGAAACCTACGCGTCTTAATGATTTTGAAAACTACAGCATCTTCCAAATGCATATCAATAGTCCCAAAGAAGCTGGCTGAATCTATGATAGCTGTCGCCCACACATTTGGAGTCTGTGCTACTTGCTTATAAGATTGTAGGGGGAAATGGGATAACCAAGATACTTTCCACGAAAAAATTCAGTGCCTGAATTTGCAGCCTTCGTTATCACTTTTAGTTGGAAAAATAACATATATAATGTGTGTAGATTTGTGGGCCGGTCTCTTTTCGAAGGCAAACTTCCTACCTTTCCTGTTTTGTGGACTTTCCTTGGAAGTTGACTTCAGGATAGCGGGAGGGCGTAAGAATTTCGATCTGAGCAAAAGGGGTTAAAGCTGAAGTTCACAGCTGAAACTTCTTCGCTGAAGTTAGACTGATCAATATTTCTGAGGGTTTCTTTACCTATTATCTAAAGAAGGGGGGACCTTGAGAAACCGATGAGCAAGTATTTAGCCAATAGAAGGGCAACCTTTTCCCGTTGTACAACTATGATTAACATATCAAGATTTCCAATCTTTCTTATCCCCTCAAAAAAAAAAGAGGGGGGGGGCAAATCAGATGGAGAGAAATGTCCTTAATTTTATTTCTTCTATGCCTCGTCTCATAAAATGATACAACTCGGTTGGATTACAATTCCCATTATCCCCAACCGAGATAGAAGGTGAAAGATAGACTGCAGGAGACCGAAACATTAACCTCAATCTGCGTTCTCCCTTAAGAAGTCCCAACCATGCATTGGTCAAGCATTTCGGCCTTAGAAGTTCAGGAGTTCTAGAGATGAGAGCCCAACGTATTTTCATTCCTGATTTAAAACTTAATTTGCGCCCCAGAATTAACCACTTTTACTCAGAACTAAGTCTTACTGATTTTTGTGGGATTTATTCCTCTTCATCAGCCAAGCGTCTAGGGAATTTTCAGTACGTTTGAGGTTAATCTTAGGGTTTGCACGTTTATTTGTTTAGGATATTGTGCATTAAACAATTTTAATAATACAGATTACATAAAATAATTGTTCCTGTTCTCGTTCTTTTTCTTTTTTTTCTCTTTTGCGTTTGGTATCTTTTTACATTTGCTTGGAGAGAATAATTTTCCAGGTATTTAGGTTTTGGAATGTGCCAGGAACCTTTCTTGAAATAAAAAGCAATGCTCTCTAAAAGATTAGTTTGTCCTTCCTTGTCTTTAGAAAATAATGCCGTTTTAAGGTAAAATGAAGGACTTCCCAGGCAGGGAAATTCTCCTGGCCGTGAATCCATTGCAATGAATAGGTTCTCCCCATTGCTATGTCTCCTTGATCAGTATGTAAAGTGGAATTTCTCACAAGAATTAGTGAGCACGTCTTTAGAAGAACAATTATATTACCCCCTACAACAGGTTATTGGGAAGCCTAACAATCCGAAAGATTTTCAACACAATGGCAAAAACTTTGCTTTGATCCATTAACATTGTTAAAGGATCAGGTTTTTTTAATCCAGTAATTTCAGTAAAGGCTATTTATAATGTAGACTGTTTATTCTACATAGCTGATATCAGGTTCACTTCACTAATGGATTGGGATTGTAAATTATGAAGTCCCTATGACTTCCTTGGAGATTTGTCATAAATTAGCAGTATATGTCCAAATATCTTCCTTCCTTCCAGTCACAAATATCTCAGATATTTCCACTCTATTTCAATTATGTTTGAAATTGAAACGAAATAATTTATTGGGCATGCCACATTTTTTGTTTGTAAATCTTCTGTTCTACCCCAACACCATAATCATAGTAATTTCCTGCTTTTGTTCCAATGTATATATACCTTTTAAAATAATGCAATGGTTTAAAATTAATGCATTAACTTAAGTATTTTTATATCATTCTAGAAAAAGCCACCCAATTTATAAGTCTTAGAATTCGGCAAAAATGTTATTCAGTGTTAAATGTCTAGGGCTGTCCTTCCATCAGTAAAAAAAACAGGTAACGTTAGGAGCAGGAGGTAATTTCATTGAGATAAAAGAAGAAAATGTATAACATACCCAGGTTACAAAAAAAGATAGGAATGGGGAGCTATATTCCACATATGGAAAAAGGAAATTACAATAATTAATACAGTGGATAATACAGAGGCAGAACTCACTTCTAAATCCAAAGATTGTTGGGGACCTGAAATTAGACCCGGAAGAGAAGGAAAGATTCGGCTTTCATTTGCAGACCAGTGATTGAGTGACTACGGGAAGAAAAGAATCCCGCTTCCTGTCGTTTAATCTCTTCCCTTGGCGGCTTGTTAGTGTTTGGCAGCCACGCTGGCTCTGTACTGAGAATATTAGCCTTGCAGCTGATTCCCTTTTCAAAAAGAAGTGTGTGTCTGTGTCTGTGCAAACCTTCCCCACTACATATACATCACTTGTTAATTTGGTCCGTGTGGCCACAATTCAGTGACTAACAGTAGAACGCTGTTATTTTAAAGGACAAATAGCTTTAATCCCTCTGGGTTCTCTGGGTCGACTCCGCTTTCTCACTTCTCTCTTCCCTCCCCCCCCCCTTCCTCAGCTGGTGCACAGAAGGTGTATGCAAGGAGTATATATGTATGTGTAAAGCTAATATTTCCAAGAGTTAACTTTTTAAAAAATGTCTAGTTCAGAGTTGTTACTTTTTAAAGGATGTCGGACTAAAGAAAGAAAAAAAAAGCCATAGTAACAGATTGACACTATCGCAAATCCACAAAAGCCCTTCTTTTGCTTTCTTTTTTTAATCTGGCAAAGAATAAATCTTTACTTCCATCAGACGTACACTTTTTTTAAAAAAGGATCGACAATTTCTTCTTTCAAGTATTTCCCTTTTAGTCACATATAAGGTTATGCATAAACTATTGACGCCGTGGTTTGGTGAGCATCTGCCCTGATAGGCTGGAGACAAACCCCCTCAAGACTAAGTAGGAGCTCTTGGCTTTGCTGTGGCAGAAACCATTCTCTCTTTCTCCCCCCCCCCTTCTCCCACCCGTGGGGAATAATCCGCCAAGTCCCGCTCCTCGCTCTGGCCAAGGTTCTTCCGCGGATTTGTGCGCATTAAAAATCCTCCCCATCTTCCAGGCTTATTTTCGTTTTTTGTTTCCATTCCTTGGTGTCCACTGATTGATGGGATTTAACATTAGGAGAGGAGCGACCACAGACCGGGTGGTCTCTGGAAAGGAGGGCGGCCGGGACGGGGAGGGCGGGAGGAAAAGAGCGCAACCTGAGATGGGCCCTTTATCTGGTCAAAGGGACTTCTTCGCGCTGGTCTAGGGGAGCTGAGGAGGCCTTGCTCAGCACCGAAGGTGTAAACGTGAGAAATGAGTCCGTCCGGGTGGTGGCCGAGCAGCTAAAGTCCGATCCCGAAGGCCGCTGGACTAGCCCGGTCGCCTGACTGCCGTGACAAGCCAAGCAGGAGCACGGGCTCCCTCCGGCACCGCTCAGCCCGTGGGTGGCACCTGCATAGAGAGAGGGGTGTCGGAAAGCGCACAGTAGTTCTGGTCGCGGGTATGGGTGGGACAGGACGCGAAAGGTGTCCAGCGGCCTCAGCGGGGAATTGAAGGGGGCGGCTGCGGCCGAAGCCGAAGCGGCTCCGAGGCCCATGTGGGAATAATAAGGCAGGGGCAGGTGGGAGGGGAAGGGGTAGGGCAAGTTGCCGGTGGCCGCCGCGTGGCTCATCATGTAGGTATAGAAAGCTGGATCCGCCGGGTGGGGCCAAGTCATGGCCAGGCGCTGCCTCTTGTCTTTCATCCTCCGGTTCTGGAACCACACCTGAGGTAGGGGGACAGACAGGCAAAGCAAAAGAAGCGCTGAGTCGCCAGCAAGGCTGGGATCCCACCACAACCCTCCACTCCATGCCCGAGCTCGGCATCCTTCCCAGAGTCTGGAGAAGGATTCATCTGGGGGACGCCAGGCACCGACTAGGGGCAGCTGCCTCTGGTTACTGAAGATATTCAGGATTTCAATGGCATGGAGCTGTTTGCCCAGCATTTTTCCCACATTACCATTAAAAATCAGAATGGAAGGCTTCATTATATTTATTAGTGTTTGCAATAATGTACTTGCCAGATCTGCACAATTGTAAAGAAGTGGAATTGTTTGTGGTCCACACATTTAAATAGAAATAAAATAAAATTATTTTGAATGGTATAAATGAGTGAAAAACATGGGAGAAGTGCAGATCAGTAGACTAATATGAGGTATGTAAAAATAAGCTTCCCCTGGAACACACGTCAATTATATACTGTATTATTATACTCTCCCACAATAGACATAAAATATTCATTTTTAACGGTCTACATAAGTAGCCAGTAGTAGGCAATCAATGCTATTTTGATAACAAATTACTAAGTAGTAGTAATAGTAATAGTAGTAGTAGTGGTAGTAGTAGTAATAGTAGTAGTAGTAATGCTTGATAGCAAGATTGCTTCCTATGTTCTTTTCTCTTCTTTCTTTTCTGCCAAATTTTAGTCTTTGCCAAGATATTTTCAGGATCTTTCAGACAATTCTCATCTCTAGCATATGCAGTGAAGCTAACAGCCTGAATGACAGCCTGCCTAAATGTACAGGAAATTCCTTAATACGAACGCACTGAAAATGAATCTTTAATATCTTTAATATGCACGTAGAGAGGTTCAAATTAGACAATTTTGTTTCAGTAAATCGTACCTATAAGATTACCTAGGAAATCTCCCTAGTTTTAAGGTATTTATATTCCCCAATAAATCTGTCTAACCGCTACTTTTTGTAATGATTCAAATGTTATTTAACCCAGTTAAATTAAATATTAGAATGTTTCCATTCTAATAGTTAAAGTCTGACATTTTAGTTTAAATGCAATGACTTCGGAGTAAGTATTATTGATTTCAGCAAGCCAGATAATAAATTGGTGTTCGATGGGGTGGGTGTGGGGGAGGGAAGGAGAAGTTAAGGTGGACTCAAAATAAACAAGCAAGTGTTGGCGGGCAGATTGATGACCTTCCTGATCATCATTTTAAGCATTTTGCACTACATGGAACTGATTTTTGGAAGTGGCTGACATTAAGTCCCAAAAAAACTGCCCCTAAGGTTAAAACTGTAGACCTAGTCACACCCACCCTGAAAGAAGTTTCACTGAAGGAAAAAACGAGACTTACTCCCCAGCAGATGGCTAGTTCCTCTTCTTCCAAGAAGAAACCGCTGCAGAGCTAGTCTGGCGTATCCCGAGGTGAAATCAACCATTTACAATTGCGGATCAAGACCCACCATCACCAGAAAGAGTGCTGTTTTTGAAACGGTTTGACAGTAGGAACTAGGGGGGAAGTGGAAAGGAGTTGGGGAGGGTCAAAGTCCCAGCCCAGACACGTGGAAACGCTCCGAAATCCTGGGGTTTGGCCAAATATACATGCAAACCTACCTTGATGGTGGTTTCGGGCAAGTTTAAGGCGGCGGCCAGCTCGCATCTCCTGGGTCTGGACACGTAATTCTCCCGGTAAAACTCTTTCTCCAGCCTGGCTATCTGCTCCCGCGTGAAAGCGGTGCGATAACGGCGCATTTGATCGCTGGCGCTGCAAGCCAGCGACCCCTGAGAACCTCCACCTCCTCCTCCTCCTCCTCCTCCTCCTCCTCCACCACCACCACCACCACTGCCAGCGCCACCGCTGCCCTTGGAGAGATCGCCTTCGCTGCTAGGGCTCTCTGCTGAAGTATCCGAGCACTGCCCTGCAGGGGAGAGTAGAGAGGAAGCCATCCAGAGGGAGAAAGACAGCTGGAGCTCTGACGGTGTTCCCCCCGTTTCTATTTCTTCCCCCTCCCACACAGTTCGGGCAATAGTGTCATCAGGACAGCCCTTTGGAGCAGAGGCTCAGGACAGGGGCTCCTCTCGAGTACTATGGAAGAGACCCTGAAGAGTTGACACGGCTCCTTCACCACGTTTGAAATAAAGCAAGTTAGTGACCTTGACTTCTGAAGATGCGGGACCCAGACAGTCCTTTAATCTAGGAATACAAAGTGTTATATATAGAGTACATGAATAGTGAATGAATAAAAATGAATAGTGAATAAATAAAAACAGTCTGGCTGACAACAGGCTGATTGGGGAATGGGGGCAGCACGATGACCAGCTCAATCCTCAACCTTATTAAATGGGGCTGCTCAAATGTAAATCGCACGCCCCGTCAATCCCCCGGCTTTAATAACGTAGGCACGTTTATTCGGAGGCTTAATTTCATTAGATTGAATGGGTTTTTACTCTCAAGGCTTGAACAACCCATGAGTTACATTTAATCAGGCTTGTACTCCACGAAGAAAGAGAAGTTATTTCAATTCTTTGAAGACCACTCAGTAATGCCCCAGCGAATCTACCTTTTTTCTCTGCCTTTCAAATTACAATCTTAAAAATACCTAGCGAAGAATAAATCGAATTAATTGTCCCCACTTGAACATGCACGGGGGGTTTCTGCCCATTTTTCTATTGAGGATACAGTGTCATTCAGTGCCAATCCCGTTTTGTAGTGTTTATACTGCGCATAGGAAACCGCAGCCCCAGGCATAAATTAACCTAAAATCTACCGGACAGTTTCCCGTAAATTGCATTTTCCCTTTTCCTGGACACGTTTTATTCACACATCATACCAGTTTCTGTACCGAGACTGCTATCCGATGCAACGAAAGACACTCAGCTTCTCGTTTAAAGCCAACGTATCAGGAGACCTAAGGAGGAACGTATCCCGGCGTCCACTTGGACGCAACGGCATCTCTGGTCTGTAAACTCCTTTCCGGAAGCGGAAAGAATGGCAAGCTTTTCTCTAACATTCATTTATAGCACCTGCAGTCAAGAGGAACTTGTAAGAGCAGAATAAAAGTCCGAGATGTCTCTTTCCCCCGCCCTCACCTCCAATGGAAAAATGTTTTAAAGGCTTCTATAGCCCTTCTTGCCAAGAAAAGGAAAATTGTCACCACTGTTACTCTGCACCTGATCAAATGGACCTGAAAAGTTTATGCTACAGTAAGTGCCCTCACCTGTCTGTGTTTTTGTTGCTACAGCCTCGTTCTGGAAGTTAAGGCATAGAAGATTCCATCTTCAAACACATACACAGAACACCAGTGAACAAGACAGGGCAGGGTCTAGGTTTGGATTATATATTGTAGTGCATTAGAGAACATATTGTAAAGTGAATAAGCAAAAGGAATGGCACTGAATCCCTCTCGGATTCCCCTTTTCTGTTGCGTGAAAGAACTGGGACACCAGCCGACAACTTTTGGGGCCTGGTAAAGAGGCTGCCACATCCCTCTTCAAGCCCCCGTCACTACCAAGCTACCTCCGATAAGAGAATCATGTCTATAAATGCCAACTACACAAAGTCGGCTCTTTCTCTGTTTCTTTATAAGGAAATCGGGTCGTCCCTCCCCCCCCAGTGCTCCAGGTGAAAGAAATTCTCAGAAGCAAAATAGGAGCTTTCACTCTGGCCATCCCTTTCAGAGAAGGAGCTTAGAGTTGGGGGTTTAGGAAAGGAAGGGAAAGGAAAGGCGGGGAGAGGATGGAAAAGTCCTCGATTCCGGACCTTTGCCTTCCATTGCAGATAATTCTCAGGGTGTCCTCCTGAGACCAAAGGCATTAAATCCCACAGCCACTTACGAACTGGCGCCACAAGACAAGGAAGTGAAGAGCAATTGGGGCCTCGAACAAACCTGCCAAGAGGATATAGGAACTGCAGGGTGTGGGGTTGAGAAAAGGGGGGCAGGGAGGGGAGAAAGAGAGAGAGAGGAGAGAGAGAGAAGTGAGAGAGAGAGAGAGAAGTGAGAGAGAAATGAGAGAGAGGAGAGAGAGAGAGAGAGAGATCGGTCTTTTTGTCGGAGGGAAAGAATGTGCATGTGTGATGTCGCTTGGACTGTGACTGCTTCTTCATTCGCCCAGGCATTCTGCAATTTTGCTAGGGAAAATTGCTCGCCTGCTTCCTTGCAATACAGCCTTTGGACAGGACTGCCGGCAGGAGCGGATGGATGCTTTTGATCTTGCTGTGAGGTGTTAAGGAGGAAGCTTTCCTTTCCTGTTCCTTGGCAATCGGAAGGGGGCAGGGGGCAGGGGGCACCAGGCAGACCTATAATCTTGGAAGAAGGAAGCATCAAGAAGGTGCTAGGCACAGCAATAGGAAAAGAAAGAGAAGCTTCTGGGGGATTTATTGCAATCAAAGTCTAGGCTTCGGGGAGCGGGAATTCTGTAAAGCTTTTAATTCTTTGTTGCAGCGAGGATGCGATTTCACGTCCTCCAGTAACATGTTGTTAGACTTCAAAGGGGGAGATGTGTGTGGCTTACTGCAGATGCCTCTTGGTGAGCAATTAGAGATGGAAGCGACCAAGCCTCAGGATTTGGAGACCGGGAGAGGGCAGTTCAAAGGGGGAGGGGAAGAAAATAAAACGCAGGCGGCGATCCAGAAATCACCTAAGTCAGACTGAACAATCGGCTGCCAGTCGCAGCTTTGAAGCGCTCTGAGGACTGAGCCAAACAGCGCTAGTTGTCCCGTCCCACCCAGCTGCGAATCCAGATGGGTCTCCCCGGGAAGCTCAAGAGAAGGGAAGCGGAGAGGGATTGGGTACCTTTGCCGTGCTGGAGGTGGTATTCCACGTTGTCAGGGGCGCAGTCCGGGGTGCAGCTCACCTCGATTTCCTCATAGAAATCCGATTCGGTGTCAGAATTGCTTTGGGGGGCTTTGGTGGGGGGAAGGCGGTGGAGGGAGGTCTGCTGATTAGCAGAAAGAAGTGCTGCTGCTGCGGAGCGGTTCTCTGGGACGGTCCCTGGTGCTGGTAGGACTTCCACCTCCTCCTCCTCTTCTCCTCCTGCACCTCTTCCCGCTCCTCCATTTTCCCGGGAGGACAAGGAGGCAGCTCTAGGGCTCAAGCAAATCCTGGGCATCATCTTCTCCTGTGGATCCGGGCCCGGGCCCCCCACGACCTCTGCCACATTAGGCGCCCTCTTGCCAGCCAGAGGGCCAAGCTGAACTCCGTCCAGAAACAGCACCATCTCCTTTCTGCTTTCCATCGTGGGTGTCTTTTAAAGCAGCCCAACAGGGTTCTCCCTCTCGCGTTCTGGCGCTCTTCCTCCCCCACCACCCCACCCGAGCCTCCATCCACTCCGGGGAGCCTTCTCCCCCCTCCCGCCCGAGTTCTTCTTCTACCGAGGCGGACGGGAGCCGCGAACGGGGCGAGCCGGGGGATGACCTTGTGATGCGAACGCTCCAGTGTGCAGCGCCGGCTCTGGGAGGGAACTCACCATTGCCCTCTTCTTTCTAATGCTGCCATTCCTTAATGGCGCACTCGTCATTACAGTTACCTCTGATGACGCCACTGGCTTGATTGCCGAGGATAAATAAGAGCGTCTGCCGGCCGGAAGATGAAAGGAAGAGCCGGAGCGAAGAGTTGGGGGGGGGGGCGGAGAGGAGGGGGAAAGCACCAGGTGTTACCAGTCCAGGGGACGGAGGCGGGGGGCACAGCAGGCCGGAGAGAGCAAAGGC
>JANHFQ010000079.1:190850-205247 GCA_032468035.1 Aparallactus werneri
AACAAAATAGCACACCCTCTTTTCTCTCTATGTTCTGAGACAACTTTGTAAGAAATATAAACAAATAAACAAATAAGCATTTATAAGATGTTGATTCCAGAGACTAGTTGTTCTTAAATTAAGAACTTTCAAGTCAATGAAAAGACCCCAAATATGTTAAGAGCCCTATTTTTTGTTATGTAAACATTTATCATTATGATTTTTCTTAGCTTCTGTATACATATTTTAATTTGATTTTATAAATTAAATATAATGTTCACTGCCTAGAGTTATTTGTTTAAAATGGGTAGCCATAGAAGTTGAACACACACACATACACTGATCCAGAGCCTCACCCTCTGGACATCAATGGATCTGCTATATAGTATATAGGGCACAGACTCACATAAAGCATGGTCTCTCTCCATCCACTTATCATGAATTGAATTCCCATTTCATTTCCTTATTCAGTCAGCTCACTAAATTTCCAGTGAAGCAAACCAGCATCCAGAGTCAAACAATTTATTGACAAGAACACCATGTTAGAAATACAGGCATCCTGATTTTATTTAGAAATTGTTATGCTTCTTTACCTCAAATTTCATTTGTGGAGTGAGAAAAAAACATACAAAATGGACTCATCATTTTAGTTATAATTCACCTGGCATTGTCTAGACTAAATCTTTTTGAGGGAATGACCCACTAATATTGCACTAATACAGAAATCAATACCCTTCCAAAAGTCATTTGTGAGTTGAAATGTTAATGATTTTTATTAAAAATGAATTACATGCAGGCTACAAGTAATAGAGGATTTGTGAAAATAATTACCTGGAGATATTTGTTATTTGTTCAGAAATCCCACTGAATTCCTAAGAAGGCATTCCTACCTAACTCCTGCTATCTTGTATAAAATTACAGCCATGAATCATTTTTTTTTAACAATCCAAAGGTTCTGGTGTAGATCCCAGAAAGGCGTTCCTTGGAATTTACACCACACTGAAATGTAAAAAGATCATGGACATTGCACCCATGTTCCAAAATGTGTGAATTTAGGAAAGATTGTGTTGATTTTAGCCTAATTTTTCCCTGGATAAATGTATGCTTTTAAAAAGGCATTGCCTTAACATGGCAGCTAACCTCAGCTAATCAATTTACAGATCCACACATGTGGCTTGGCTTTGATTGCAACAGAGGATTCTTACCACAAATAAATCCCATTGATATCAATGGAAGCTAGATAATTACCAGAAGGTGGGGTTTCAAACAGACAAGCATTCAGAAGGCAAAAAATAATCTACCTTTGAAGTGCAAATACGAACCACATTTAAAAGGAAATTAATCTCCTAAACCTGAATAAATCTCCTTCATTCCTGCTTTTAATTTTTCTAAAAAAATATTTAGTCACTCTTTCTTGTTTGACAGATTTTCAGGAAGAAAATGAAAATTACTTTAGTTATTTTCATCTTTCTTGCCCAGAGATTCATTGAATGATACAATAACAACAGCCACATAAAGGAGGAACAGCCTTTTTGAGAGTTCATCCAGAGGGAAAACTGACTTAATAGTGGTTATCTTTTTGACAACTTGGTACTTTTAACAGTAAAGAAGATGCACTGCTCATATTAATTCTATTTATGATTTATGAAATATAGGCAGAAACCATAAATTTGGAAACAGAGGGCTTTAGATTTCAGGGTTTTTCTTCTTTCTTCTCTAACTCACTTCCTCTAAACTGACTCCTGAAATCTCAATTTGCCCATTGCATAAATATAAAGCCCAATTTAATTAGCATATAATGCTGCTTTCCATGATTTTTTTCATCACTCCTGAAAACAATAAGTGAGTATAACACCTTCTGAAAAATGGAAAAGGAAGGAAATGAAAGATCCACCTAGGTTTGGCATTAAACTTATTTGCTTTTCTAGGTTTTTTTTAGTCTAATTTCAGAAAAATGCCTAACAATTCCATTAGCCTGATCATTATAGTCCTCTTCATTTCTTTAAAGGTTGGATGTCTGAAGTCAGTATGGGTGGCTTCCATCCGTCTGCTTGGCCTTTACAGATTCCAGATCCCTTCAATTCATTGGTGACTCTAGCAAGGTGGCTAAAATGTCTGCTTGTAGTTTCACTGGTCCAAATTCTTTATCACCAGTCAGTTGTGGAACCGTCTGGTTGTTTTCAGCTGTTTACACACAAACTACCATAATCTCCTAGACCTAGACAAACACCTTGGCAAGATGAAAATAGAATGTATTACAGAATGGTCCCAAGAAATGCAATCACACCCTGGTTAATGTTTGAGACTCATTGTTAAGATTTTAAAATGTGGCCACTAAACACAATGCATGCCAAAGTAGTTTAGTTGCTCCAGAATTGACCATTATCTTTTATAGTTAAGAATCAACTGCACATTATTAGTTTTACTCCATTGGGTTTGACGAGGCAATTTGCTCTTTGCCTTGCCTTGGCCTTGTTAGTGATTCAAAAAAAGTCTCACAGAGGAATTCAAGCACTTCTCACCCGATCCAAAGCCGAAGTCAATGTGCCCCTTATCCCCTTTTATCATTGACCTCCCTGGGCTTCGGATCAGTCCCAAGTGCCTTGACCATCAAAGACATGCATTTGGCTCCCAAAACATGCCATAATAAAAGCAACTTGAATGTCTGGTTGCGGTTGCCCTGTACTTGGAATTAAAGGGGCCCACAACTCTCATAAATGCAATTCCGGAATATGCTGTGAAATATCACAGCCCTGGAGAAAGGAAAGGGGTTCCATCCTTACCGGTTTATCTTCTTGCTGCTTTTTCTTGAGCCTGGTGTGGTTGAAGCTTAAAGGCAGGCATGTAGCCTTGTTGAACTGAGTCAAAGATCTGACTGATCTTCCCAATCTTGGGGAAATGTCTATTCCTGGCAAGATGAGATCTAGATTGTAGTGGAGCAAGGCAGCCAGAATTATCATCTTTGTCTGGGGATATGTATTCTCCTAATTAATATATCTGGATGCTAAGTCTCATCCCCGGCTGTTTCTATTTCTCAGTGGGGGGTTTTTTTTTGCCTGCTGAATATCACAATCACTCTGTGATAAATTTTGCCTTAGGTTAATAATCCAGAAAACTCCAAAGTCTTGCTCACTTTCTTTAGTTTGGAAATGATAGGACAGATCCTGATGCTGTTGTCTTCAACTCAGCAGTTCTCCCTTTGCAACTACTGTAGGTGTATGCAGTTAATGAGAGCCACAATCATGAGATGAGCCTAAATGTTAAACTTGAAAACCATTTTTAGGATGGATTTGGACCTTTGCATCTCATTTCTTTTGGCTTTGACAAAGAAAAGAGAAACAGGCTATTCTGATCAAAGGAGATTATTTATCTATTTCTTCTTATGACTCCTCTGAGTGGAACCAAGTCTTGGGAAGGAGAAAAACTGGATTGCAGTTGAGTCGCATTGCAGTATCTGTTCCATTATTTCCATCCAAGTCTTCGCTCACCAGTACTAGTTTCCCCACATGCTAACCAACAAAACAGATGTCTCTATAGTATTAATTTTGGAAGAAATGGTACTGCTTTAAATATTTGATAATACTCCTTTAATATTAACAGCCTGTAAATGTAAGGAGAGGCCAGAGAAATATAAACAATTTTCCCTCAACGTGTAGGGATCACTTGAAAAGAGAGAGAAGTATTTCTCATTTTTGCTGAGTTGCTCTTCCTGCATAGCTTCCATGGTCCAGTTCTGCCGGAAGCCATCTGAGGCTGAAGCCCTGGGTGCAGTTCTTGGATGGTGGTGGTGGGAGAGAAAGAAGTTAGTGGAGAAAACCGGCCTCGGTGAGGGTTGGGGGAGGAGGATTTTGTGTCTTTCCATAAAGATTTTATGGTCCTGCGAAGTTGCAACAATCCCCTTCCGGGCTTCCCCTGCACAGACCAGGAACCTGAGGAGGGGCATCCATTTCTACTCGCCTTCGGAAAACTCTCTTCGGCTAGCCCGCCTTCTTCTTTCCACTTCAAAGGGACCTGCAAGCTCTTAGGAGGAGAAGGCGATTTCCTTCCCGTGGCCCAAACAAGCTTCCCAATAGGCAGCTCCGAGAGCCGTTGGCAGATCGGCACTCTTGCTCCCCGGGTTGGGAAAGGCGAGTCATCCGGGGAGCTTTGTGTCTCCTATGAAAGCCAAGGGTAAGTGCTGCAGATGAGAGGGCAAGGGTAAGGGAGCCTCGGGGCAAAGCTTGGGCAGAAGGAAACCCCTCGCCTGGCCTCCTCGATTTCCTTGGCATTCCTAGCATTTTGGAGGGCGTTGTAGGCGAAGACGTGGCGAACAGAACCAAGCTAAAGATTGACTGCACAATATTGAATTGTTCAAAAGAATATTTCTTACTCGCTTGGGACCTGAAACAGGAGATCAGTTAGTGCTACCAGCTGGGGCGGCTTGGAGCACAACGAACTAAAACACAAACTGGCAACCTTTTCATGTTAAACAGGGAGAAGAACATTTAAAAGGAAGGCTCACAAAAGGTGCCAAGAGCGCTTGCTCTTCCTCCAGCCTTGTTTGCAAGGCATCCAAAACCATAAGAAGCCAAACAAACGAGGGGGCATGTAGTCTACTCGGTGCTTCTTCATTATAAAATTCATCTGTCTTGTCTGCTGGCTGTCGGCTCCTTCCATTACAGTTATAGATTGACAGGACAGAAATACTTTGGCCATTTCTAGATGAAAAGAGGTCTTATGTTTTTTTTAAAAGAGAGAGAAGAGACGTCTCCCTTATCTAAATGCAGATATTTAGAAATAATTGTACATTGTTTCTATAATTCCTGGGTTGTACCCTTGAAAAATCCTTAAACTGAGCGGGGATTCCTAGAAAATAAGAACCTGGAGATGTTTTACCAGATTTTGCTTCTTTTCATTTCAATGAAATGTTTTAGTTTAAGCTTATGACTTGGACTTCTGGTTTAATGGACAATTACGGATCGGATCGCCTTAAAAATATCCTAAAGTCTTCATCTTGCTGCTGATATGGTAATTCTATACTGGGTGTTTGTACTGTGGTATTTTTGCTAAGTGAGGGTGAACCGCCTCTCCTATGCAGAGGTATTGAGAAGTAATACCTTCTACTTCTTAATGTAGTGTGCTAGACTCAAGAAGAAAGAGTAAAACACAGGTGCGAGAATTGTCCGCATTGCTGCAGCTGGTATCTTAAAAAGCCATGGGGGGGGGGGGGGGGAGGACCCGTCATCTCGATATCAAGAATCCTTGGCTGCTAATAAGAAGCTCGAATCGGGCTTCCAACTTGCAGTGGCTAGGCTGAGATGACCACCGACCTAGACTAACGCCTAGGCGAGCCACGAGAGGTACCCGAGGCTCGCCAAAGTTGATGAGCCTGCCTGAGGTTCAGAAATGTTAAGGCAGCCACGAGTTGTGCAAAGAGTGGGATGAGAGGAGGCTGAACAGTTCGCTTACAGGTGGCTTGTTGGTGTACTGGACGTAATAGTTCGCTCACGCCTTTGCTGTTTTATATTAGTGCACATGCTAATGGAGCAGAACGCGCTAAATTATGAGTCTCATTAAAATCCAGCAGTGTTTTCTCTTGTTCTCCTCTCCCGCCACTTCGCCTTTCGTTATATAACCCCACGCATGCTGTTTCCCCTCTGAGAACTAGCAAAGATAGGCGCGTGAAGACGTGGCCTACTGCGCGTGGAATATCCCTAGACATGCTTCTGTGCATATATTCACACGTGCATGCATACATGAGAGAGCACACACACACATCCACACATCACCTTCAGTATATTTTCAAATCTATAGACATACATATCCACCCACGCACTGTCCGTGCACAACTACAAGTACACGCACGCACGCACGCACGCACACGCGCCATTCAGACGTGGGCAGGAGAGCGGCTCGCTGCCTACGAAACCAAACTGGGAGGGGTTGTGATTGAGGGCTGGGTTTCCATTGGCTGCACGCAGTCGCCGTGGCGTGGGGGTATCTCTAATCATATTCAGCATGTTTTGCACAAGAAATGTCAGCCAGGAAGGGTTCTCTGCTCTCTTCGCCAAATTATTCCAAGGAAATGGCATGTTCGGAGACCCCAGCTGCAAACGCCTTTTTGGTGGACTCTTTGATCAGCTCAGCCTCAGGCAGAGGGGAAGGAGGGGGAGGCGGTGGCGGCGTTGCAGTAGGAGGAGGAGGAGGAAGAGGCGGCGGCAGCAACTACTATCCGAACAACGGCGGTGTCTACCTGCCACAGGCGCCCGATTTGCCGTATGGGTTGCAAAGCTACGGACTATTCCCGGTCCTGAGCAAATGCAGCGAGGATCTGCCTCCTCCTCCGCCGCCGCCAAGCATGGTTCCCACTCCGCACACTTACATGTCAGGGATGGAGGTCTGGCTAGATCCCCCGAGATCCTGCAGCCTTGAAGACCCCACAAGCCCACAGGCGACCTCCTGCTCCTTCGCTCCCAGCATTAAAGAGGAGAGCTCCTACTGCCTCTACGACTCGGACAAGGCCCGCAAAGAGGCATCGGCCACCGACCTGTCGCCTTTCCCGAGGCTAAGCGCAGAGATCTGCGCCGTGAATAACGTGGCGGCGGGGGTGCCTGTCCCGGGCTACTTCCGCTTGTCTCAAGCCTATGGCACCGTCAAGAGCGGCAGCTGCTATAGCAGCTCCCACCAACACCACCTACAGCAGGAGCCGCCGCCGCCGCCGCCGCCGCTGCTGCACCCAGGGCAAATGGTGGCTGCTTCCCAGTTTGCCCCGCAGCCCCAAGTGAGCTTCGAGTCTTCTCCGCCGTTTCCTCTGGCCGCCTCGTTGCCCGAGCAAGGCAAGAAAGACAGCGAGGATTCTTCCCCACCCAGCACTTTGGCCGGGGATTCGCAGAGAGGAGAGGAAGAAGGGCAGGCTTCTTCTTCTGCCGCAGAAGAGCTGTCGCCGGCCCCCTCGGAGAGCAGTAAGCCTCTCTCCGAGAAAGAAACCCTAGGTAAGGATTCCTCACCCACCAAAGGCAGGGAAGGATTTTAAACCCTTCCCCGTTCAAAAGAGCTTTTGCCAGGTCAGCCCAGCCCCAGGAAGGGTACCTTAGACAAACCTACTCAACAGCCACACAGATTTTGTGCAAGGATGCAGAGGTACTGTAGATACCAGACAGCCAGACAGGCCGGCAGATAGCCATAAATTCAGGAAAAAGCTTATACAGAGAAAGACAAAAAGGGCAAAACACACATGCATATCTCTTTTTGCACTTAATGCACTGGCGGTGGACAATAGAGCATTCGGGGTGGGGGTAAAAAAAACACCACACCCAAGTCTGTCCTTGGTGGCCCACCGTGGTGCAGAAATGCCTGAACAGATAACAGAGACGTTCATTAAAAGGCCAAAGTAAGCAAGAAGTCAGCGTCCATAAATAAAACCCTTCAGAACCTAAGTTCTAGTTTACGATCTTGGATGCCTTTACAGACCCCCTCCTCAGAGCATTTAGTTGGGCTGAAATTATCTCAGGCTGCAGGGTCACTGCAGACTGCAGACTGCCCCGCCAGTGTTACTGCAGGCTTAAGGAGCCTTCCGGGGTAAAAATCCAAAGGGCCATTTCAATGAATGGGAACGGCCTTAAGAGCGCCCTGGGATCATTCTTCCAATGCCTTTTATTGCAAAGAAGAAAGTTTGTGCAGCAGGCATTCCTGCTGCAATGGAACACTAAGTGATTACAATAGCGAGGTACTACTAATACTAGTAGTAGTAGGAATATTTCCAAACTTTTACAAAGTAGGGTATTTTAATACTGATTGTTCATAATTCTGGAAAGCGATGATGATAAGTGTACCCATGTTACTCATATCCAAATACATGCAAGAATATGTTTCTGTACTGAACCTCAGTCCAGAATGGAAAGACATTCACCCTCCCTAAAAATATGTAACTGCAGATATTAGGGAATATCTATCCCTCTTTTTCAATGTGCCAGGTGGCTAATTATCTCTTGGCAACCCAGGTAAATATAATTAATCTGTGGAAGAGGAATTGATCTTGTCATCCGATGAAGATTTGCCTGTCCTGTTGAATTAAACGGCTTCAGTTCTCAAATATGCAGCTATGGGATTTTATTTATGTATTTAGCTAGTTTAGCTAGCCTTAGCTGAGTTACAGATTTGTGCTGGGGGGGGGAGGAGATCTCAGAAGGGGAAACTGTGGAGCAATTTTAAATTTAGCATTGTACCCATGGGGCTATATTTTCATATTGTCTACCTTTTCACTTAGGAAGAGGGTGTTGTTGTTTTTTGTAAAGAGAAATGTTTGAGGGAAAGAAAAGGCAATGGCATATCTGGCTGTTAATACAAAAATTTGACCACCTTTGCTCAGGCGATCTTGAGAGAGAATCAAACCAAGCAGGAAGGTGTTTATTGTCTCTGGGTGTGGATAGGGAGTGAAGACCTTCGAAAGGGACTTTAAAAGGAGGGCTGGGGCCGTTGGAAGGTTGCCACAAATTTAAGGTCAATAAGGATCTAGCCCTCAAGTGTTTCTCCCATCTCCTTTCTGGTGTCCTTGGTAATGTCCCTGGCTGACTTTTTTTCCCAAACTAGGCGGCCAGAAAGGAGAGAATGCAGCCACCTGGCTCACTGCGAAAAGTGGTAGAAAGAAGCGGTGCCCTTACACCAAACACCAAACGCTGGAGCTGGAGAAAGAGTTTTTGTTCAATATGTACCTGACTCGTGAGCGTCGCCTAGAAATCAGCCGTAGTGTCCACCTCACGGATAGACAAGTTAAAATCTGGTTTCAGAACCGCAGAATGAAGCTGAAGAAAATGAACAGAGAGAATCGGATTCGGGAGCTCACAGCCAACTTCAGCTTCTCCTGATGGACCTAAGGACACCTTTGAATTGTCTAAGCAGATCATAAAATCCTGCACCCCACCCCACCCTAGCTCACCCCACCCCACCCGGTCAGGCTTTAACTATTGGCACCTGTGTGGATCTGAAGCTTTCAATCCCACTCTCAGCCTTTCCATAGCTTCTTTGTGATTGATTTCGTTGGGATAAAGCCATAGCAAGGCAAACCCAGCATTCCTTCTGAACTTCCCTTCTTCTGTTCTCACTTCTGGAGACCCTGGCCCTTTGAGAAATAGGATGTCCCAAACACTACGTGCCTATTCTCCTTCCTAACCTACCCCTTAAAAAAACCAACAAAAAGCAATCAGAAAAGAAACCTAGCCAAAGGAAAGGTGCATTCCGAACCTCTCCGCTAAGCTATGCCACATGTTGCAAACTGGGGTTGAGTGTAGTTTTCAATCATTTAAACATTTGACCACACCACCCCAAACATGGATCTGGTTTGATATTATTATTATTATTACTATTTTCTTGTTTAGCCAATGTTAAGCAGCTATTGTGGAAAGAAACAAAAAGTCATATTGTTTAAGAAGCCAAAACTGTTCATTTGTTTACTCATTTATGTTTCCAAATGTTTAATATTTCACCTTTAAAAGTTTTCTTGGAAAAGAGGGAGAGAGAAAGAGAGAGGAAAAAAGAGAAAAACTTCTCCTGTCCTTTCTTGAAAGATAAGAACAGTTTTATGTTCCTTAATGGTTAAATTATTACGTTTCCTACTTGTAGGTAATTTTTGTTTTAGATAAGTGGTTCTTAACCATTTGTTCCTTATGTTTGACAAGCACAGACAAAGAAAGATGTGAAAGAACATTTATTGAATGGAGAAGGGGCGGAAGACCCCGATTTTGCCTATTCTGTACCTAGAAATGTATGTGTGTATATGTATGTGTGTATGTGCATACACTGTATACACACTCTGAAGAATTTCCTGGCTGTATGAGATAGCAAAGAAGAAAATCCTTATTTCCTTGATACTGTGAAGTTACATGCATTGAAAAAAATCAAGCGTGTAGTACAAAGAGAAGAAAAAAATCCTATGGAATAGATATGTATAAATGTCTATTATTATTAAAATAATTAATATTATTAAAATACTAATACAGTTGGAAGCAACTATTCTTTTCGTTATTTAAATGCTAGCTTTACTTCTTGCTCTTACCTTAAGTCTTCAATAATATCCTAATGCAGCTATGCACAAAGATGAACCAAACTCATATTTTATTGGGAGAATGAAAAGATGTGGAATGAGTTTTCATAAAACAGCATCCACCAAATAATAATAATAATAATAATAATAATAATAATAATAATAATAATAATAATAATAATAATAATAATATGATGATGATGATGATGATGATGATGATGATGATGATGATTTGGTGTCTGCTTATTCTCAGAACTCTACTTTTAAATTTTTGTGAACTTTTACATTAAATAATAGTTGACTAAGCCACCTATAAATACTTTAGACATCAACTTGAATGTAGACAGTCTTAATGTGCCTGGGCCATAAGATTTGTCAGCTTTTGTTCAGTTTTATGGCTTGCTAGCATATCTGGATTGTAGCCATCTTAGAGGAAGAAGTAGATTCAGTTGAGCAAGGAGCTGTACAGCGGAACCAAACTGAAAATCTTTGAATGTAGAAAATTGGCATTATTGTTGTCACTATTTCACGAGTAGTATGAAACTATTTCACGAGTAGTAGAGTCTCTGAGCATGAATTCCAAAGCAGAACCTAAAGGACTAAAGGAAAACAACGCGAAAAGGTGAGCAATAAGAATTTGGATCTTAAACTTCACTTGCTTGTGTTGCAGATTTTTTTGCTATGATTTACCTGGCTGCAAGATGTGACTAGGCAGATATGTCATCTTAAGATTCTACATAAATCCATATCTATCAAGTCTAAGATTGAAACAATGGAATCAATGAAGAGAGGAGGAGAAAGAGAAGTAAAGAAGGAGGTGGGATGAGGTTGATGGGAATTTACCTACAGCCAATAATTTCCTTGTCCTCCTCGTCCTCCTCTTCTTCTTCTTCTTTCTCCTCCTCCTCCTCTTTCTCCTAAGAGACTTTAGATCTTTTTTTTTTAATTGACTATTTACGGAAAACATTTTAATCACTCAAGGCCTATATTCTCATTCTTCCTTCACTTCTTTTCATTGCACACTCTTTATATTCTAAACATTCTGAACGATTAAAATGGCCAGTTAAATTCCGTAAAATAACAAAGAAGTTTAGTAAGTGGAGATGGCGGGCTGTTGATGGGAGAAGGGGAGGAGAACATAAGGAACGTTCGGCTTTCGTTACTGGCTTGTATTTATTTATATACTGGGCTGGGGTTTCCCCCTTCTTTCTTTCTTTTTTAATCCCCCCCTACCGGGGCTCTTTTGCTTAAAGGAAAGCGGCCACGGGGAACCCTGTTAATTAGAAAGCTGAAAACTGGCCGGTGATTTAGGTAGTTTCTCGTTGTTGAGGCTGAACATTCCTCTCTCTGCAGCACGAAACTGTCTTCATCACCTCAGTTTATAATCATCAAATGGGTGGAATCCCAAGCAGACTCTTAAGGAGGATAAAAGCATTGCCTTTAACTACAGAAGGAATCGGGGGAGGGGGACACCCCCCCCCCACGCTGTCTCCTGGAGGCGTCAAGTCCCAACGCCATTGTTTCTTTCTACGCGTCGAAATGTTGCTTCCAATAAACCAAGGTGGAGGAGGGGGTATTAAAAAAAACAATACAAAACTGCATGGAAGAGACCTTCAGGGCTAAACAAGACCCGTTGACTTCAGATTTTTATATCAATTTGAAAGGGGATCCTTTCCACGACTCTGAGGTTCCTTTCAAGGTCAGGGGCATTAAATAATTATTATGCTTTTCCTGTTCGAGGAACCCATTCGAACCGCTTGCCCTTGCAGTGTAATTAATTGTGGCCCTGGCTGCAGGCTCTGCTGCGAATGAGACAATATTGCCCTCTTTCTTTTCCACAGCTCTACCGATTTCAACTCTTTCTTATTTACGGGAAGGAAAGAAAGAAAATTTGACAGCAATTTTCAGTGTTATTTCGTTACGAGGGGCTCGCGGGAACGCGCGCGCCTTTGGTGCCTCTCCCGCTCTCCCTGATTACCAGCGCGGCCCTTCCATCCACATCCCCCTCCCTTTGGCGTGACAGTTTCTGTTTCTCTCGCCTTCTCCCCAATTCAGTTCGCCGGGTTTTTTGCTTTTCATTTTTGAGGCGGGTAGGGGAATGTGGCATTTAGGGCGCCTCACCCACGCGCGCTCACCCACCGGTCTCGACAAGGTGGAGGGAAGACAAGAGGGTCCCGAGAGGTGAGAAGGCAGAGATTTCTCCAGGGCTGGCAAGGCCTCGGTTACGATCATTATTGGAATGGGTCCGAGCGCCTGCATTCCAGTGAGGCGGCATAAGCAACAGCGACCTCGCTCGGGCTGAGGCGGTGTGCCGGCCCGTCGCCTTCCCCTTTTATGTTCGGCAGCCCCGCGAGACGGAAGGAAGGCGCTGCGCCGTCTTGTTTACATCCCGCACACACATTATTTACCGCTAGTGTAAATGAACAAGATTCTCTCTTGGGTATCGGGGGGTGTATAGGGGAACGGGCGGGCCGACGTGGGGTTTGTAAGAAGAGGATGTTTCTTCGTTTCTGTTTTGTCTCATCCCACTTTTAATTAAAAATACCTTTCAGATTTAAGACGTCAATTGAAGGAGGCCTGGAGATGGAAATCCAATTTTTGTAATTTTGTTTTCCTCTATCTTGTTTGAAAGTTGAGCCTTGTGTCTTGTGTCTTCTTTTAGTGAAAAGCTCACAGGTCTCACCAGAAAGGGTTTTTTTTCTTGTAACACAGGCATGCATTTATAAACATAAACACACACACACACACACACACAAAACACACAACACACACAACACATACACAGGAACCTAAGTATAATCTGTATTTGAAAGCAAAAGGAATAATTTTATGAAATATCTTTATTAATTGGCAGACACTATGAAAAAAACAAAACAGATCTCAATAACTCAAAACTTTTGTTTGTTCTTTCTGGGAGGCAGGCTCAAATGTTTATCTTTAAAATTTAGAGATATTTTAAACGGCCCAGTGGTACTCCATAGATGTTAAGAAAGAAATCTGTGCACACCTGCTGAGCATATTTAAATCAGTGGGGCTTACTTAGGAGTAGAATTAGGGGTTAGAGGGGGGGGGAATGCTGAGAACTGGTATTTCAAAATTAGGAAATAAATGTCCCAAAACACTCTGTGAATCCCTATATTGTACATGTGTGGATTATGTTTAATGTCTGCATGCCTAAATACACTTCCTTGAAAATAAATCCCAATTTTTTTTTGTTCAAGGTAAAGAACGTCTATTAGCTTCCTTATGCGGGTGGACAACACATTAAGTAATTTAATATTTGTTTAAATGATAAAATTATAAGCATAACCAATCCAACCTGTTTCATCCTATTTCATATTGTTATTACATTAAATTATACAGACTAGTTACAAAGCATTGTTGTAAAAATATAGATGCTATTGAAATAAAATTTTGACATAGGGAAGAATACGGGGAGCTAAAATTGGAAGTGTCTGGAAGTATCCCTTTTTGTACATTATCCATTTCTTTGATTTCAAATTGAAATATATCCCCTTTATCTACATTTCTTATTAGTTATTCCATAGTCTCTATGTAAATAATTTATGTAGGCTTTATTCTTTTAATATAAATATAACTTACATGTTATAAAACTTAATTTTCATTTAAAAATTAATGTAAAATAAATAACTGTAGCTTCCAAAATGCAACATAGTATAGAATATAAACACTGAAGAACCCTGGCATTAAGATTTTTTTTCCTTATAGGAGAGGGGAAGTTCATCACACGACCAAACTTTAGATTTTAAACAAAATTATGTAAGGCATCCACGTGCATATATTCACAAAGAGAGACATACACATTTATACACATACATTATATATGCGTATGTATAGGAGAGATTAAACACACACATTTATAGTTATAGATTGATTCATTTATTCATTTGTGGCCTATACGGGCTGTTTCTCGCTAAGACAACCATAGAGTTCAACTGTTTTACTATAGAAAAATCTTCATCTGATTTTAAAATAACTTTCGGAGTGAGGTGGCTAATAATACCCCTTTGAAACTTTTTCTCTTCATATATGTAACAAATTGTAATTTTAACATCCTAGATAAAAACAATACAAGACTGACTGCTAATTTTATTTTGTTTTTGTTTTAACTATTAGCCTTGGGTGGGTTCTACAAAAAGAGCAAAGAACAGAGAGGCGGTGTAAATAAGCAGATAAGAACTCTTGTCTTTTCCGCGCTGAACATCCACACATGACTTTAATTAGCACGCGGTTTCTCCCTTATTTTGCATTTTCCCCCTTAAAGCATTTTTTAAAAAATAGAGAGAGATTGTAGAATTTGTCTTTTCCTTAACTTTCACTGTTGAGGCTACAGGTCCCTCTCCTCAAAAAAACAAAAAACAAAAACCCACCCACAAAAT
>JANHFQ010000079.1:209035-220472 GCA_032468035.1 Aparallactus werneri
AGGGAGAGAGAAACCCAAAAAACTGGATGTGAACCCATTTCCGTTAGCTCACAAAAATCCAAGAACGCCCAGTTCAGGAAAAATTCGTCTTCTTTCTCTCCTGATTTTTGAAAGGATCACACCCACAAATCAGGTTCATAGGCAAGTCAGGTTTATCCTTAAAAGCCATTCTCATATTTGTTTGTTAAATTGTTAGGTAAGTTAAGATTTTTTTTTTGTCCCCTTTTAATCGGAGGACACACCAGAGAAGGTCAGGAAACAGAGACGTTCACAATGGGCGCCCTGTTCTTGTGGGTTGTTCACCACCATCTTTTTAAATTGCTGGGGGGTGGGGGGAGGTGAGGAGGAAGGAGATCAGGACAAGGTGGGGAGAAAGCCGGAAATGCCGGCTTTAAAAGTACACTCTGGATAAACAATATGAGGGAAGCTGGGTGCTGACATTTTACTGCAGTTCCGTATGACTCTCCTGTGTCCCAATTTGAAACCTATTGTTGCCCAGTGAAAGAAACATGAGAAACCATAAATATTTTGTGTGAGAGCAGGTAGTGATGAGGCCATACATTTGTGTGTGGAAGTCTTTGCTTCCTTCAACCTGAGTGTTGTTTCCCTGCAGATAACCCAGCAGCAAACTGGTTACATGCAAGATCCACTAGGAAAAAGCGTTGCCCTTATACCAAGCATCAGACACTGGAGCTGGAGAAAGAGTTTCTCTTCAATATGTATCTCACCAGGGACCGAAGGTATGAAGTGGCCAGGCTCCTGAATTTAACCGAGAGACAAGTGAAAATCTGGTTCCAAAATCGTAGGATGAAAATGAAGAAAATTAACAAAGATCGAGCAAAGGATGAATGATCCTGGTCGGCAGGTTTAATCTGTGTCAAAACAGCAAAATCCGCCCTTCCCCCCTGCGGTCCTTCAGCGCCACACAACCCAACTCCTCTCCCCCACATCCTGAAACTGTGTCCAGGCCTCGCATATTTTTATTTTTTCATTGTTGTTTGTCCTTGGCCAATTCAGCTCTTGAATGTACCTCGCCAGCAAAAGTCCGCTGTGTCCTGGTGCTATTTTGGAGGTATCGTCTTTTTTCCATTTTCTATTCATAGGAAAGCAAAGGAGGGACATTACCGCACCAGGGTGATATGTTGCTTTGTCTAAATCTACCTGTCAAGAAAGAAAAAAAGAAAAAAGAAAAAAGAAAAAGAAAGAAAAAGAAAGAAAGAAAGAAAAAGAAAGAAAGAAAAAGAAAGAAAGAAAGAAAAAGAAAACTACCTTTTAATGCACAATTCTTTATGGACTGTATAGGTTAGTTGAAGTAGTTAAATTTATTTGCTTGTCGCACGGCAGAGAAACGTCTGCTGTAATACTTGAACACTGTGTTTTATTGTGGTATTATATTTGTGACTCAATTTTTGTGCTTGGGTGCTGTACCAGATGTGATTGTGTAAGCTAGAATACAATTTGAACTCAGGTTGTTTATTATAAAGATTGCATAGAGTATAGCTCTGTAGTGTAAGGACGGAGTCTTTTTTTCTGTACCATTGAACGGTTAACCTTGGACTGTAAGGGATAAAAATTATAAATCATCCATTTCGTATCCTAACTTTTAAACATAAAAGAAAAGCAAATATTATCTGGAATAAAAAGGAACATATCGGTTCCTCTGAAACCAGTCATTTAAGTATGCACACTATCTATCTATATATATATAGTACAGTTTTCGTCAGTTGTATATATATTATCTATATATTAAAGAAAGAAACCCTTAATAATCAAATTAGCTTGAATATTGTTTTTGCACCCGTGAGCAGTTCTCATGAGCAGTTCTCAGATATCGGAGCTATACCTATATGTGAAAAAGGTAACTACTACCTATGGTTTACGTTTTAAGATTAATCAAATAACTTGATTCCTATTGTAATGAAATTTAATTTTATTGATAATAAATTATACACTAAAAACTACCTTTGGTTATTGTAGATGTGTATTAATTTTTTTTAACAACCTGAAAGTTATGTTTATGCAGAAGCTACACTTTGTATATTTTGCAAAACTTACCTCGTGGCTTACTGACCAAATAGTTTTGTCCAAAATGATATTTAACTTTTTTGCTAAATAAAAAAAAGTATTGATTCTTTTATATTTTTGTGCTGTTTTAAGATTATTATGGGCACTGCTCCACAAGCTCAGCCCATAGATGGCATTATTCTGGTAAGCAACCAGCAGCAAAACCCTGATTCTAAGCCCAATTATTCAAAAATAAATCCCTACTCTTTTAATGGCACTCTCTCCATGCTTTGGATATTAAGAACTCATGAATGAAATCGCCTGTAAGTATCTGCACCGTTTTCCTGACATCACAGCATTTAAAAACCCTGCCACCCAACGGACTATTGAAAATACCAGCCAGCTTGCTGGAAGTCTATAATTTTTAATGATGCATATACAAATAAAGGTTTTATTTAAAAACGAAACAATACACCAAGCAGATGTTTACGGATTATCTTCTTCAAGGGCAAAAATATTGCTGCTCTTTTTATTGGTTTCATTTTGAACTCTCACACAAAATCAAACTCTTCTCAGAGGCAAATAGCTACATAGCACAGGTATGAAATATCCCTTTTTAACTTCCTGAAGAATGGGCTGCCTCTATGAAAGGCCCCCCTTTGCATTTCCGTCTACAGAGTCTCCCAAATCAAGGTGTGGCATTTGTCTCCAACAAAAGATAGCAAAAGATAGTCTAATAAGCAGGAAAGTGAGATTCTAATATGATTATTCAGATGGTGCTTTGAGCCCAGTTCACAAAATGTCACAGCTTGCTGGACGTAGCTAAACAATTTAACAAACAAATATGAGAAGGAGGGGATGGGGACTGGACTCAAGCCAATAAGCAAGACAAGGGATTATACTGAGATGAATGCCAAGAGAATCTCATAAGAAGGCACCTAGAATCAAGTTTTAGATTCCACAAGCCACTTGAAGAAAATTTCACGCAGTATCAGAAACTCTGCTAGAATGACCCCTTTCCTTTCAAAGGTAAAAGCGCGAGCCCACCCTCCCAATTCATAAGTCTGGGATAAAGACGTTATCAGGAACATATAATAAAAATAAAAGGACCACTGTAACCCTTTCTGAGTATAAAGGGCCGGCGGGTGAAAGAGAACCTCTTCCGGGTCTCAAGCTCTGTAAAAATCCCCCCACCCCACCTTAGACTGGCCGGGGACAGGGTCTGGCTGGCTGTTATTTTTTTGTTGTTTTGAAGGAAAAATAAAAGGTGGGACTTATCTCTGAGCAAGTGAAAAAAATGGAGTCGGCGTTGGCGGGGAAAGGAAATTGGAGGGGGCCGAGGAAGCTGGAATTGCTGTCTGTCCCAGGAGTTTGGGATCTGGGACGCCCTCTGTTGTTGTGAACAGGGGGAACTTCAAAGCACCAGCCTTTGGAGGGGCTAATAAACGGCGGGTCTGCAAACTGTCTGGAATTCGGCCCTTAATGAGTTTATAACTGTCCAGCCGCAATTAGTTTTTCTACAAAAGTCCTTTCATTTGTTTTGTCTGGCTCTTTCAGATAAAGCCGGATTGCGGAAATAGCCTGCCTTTATGAGTTCCCTTCCTCTGGAATGTAGGCTTGAACGGTGGACGTTTATCTATAATGAATTTGCCGCCGAGATCTTCTCCTACAATAGCCAAGGCATGGCGAGGCAGATTATTTAAAACGTTTGCAGTGCAGGCAGCACCTCGGTTTTACGCTTTAGTAAGGATCCTGAACCTTTTGGATCATTTGCAAGGACCAAGAAAAAACACCAGATGGCAGTATTGTTCCATGAAAACGACAGTGATGTTTTTGAATGCCAAAGGAAGATTCTAAAATGTCGACTTTCTGGAAGCAGCATCCTGTATATGCGGGGTTGGAAAGTGCTGATTGGACTTTAACAAAGGACAAATGTGCTCCTTGCCTATTTATCCCTATGAATATCTGAACGCTTAAAAAGGAATGCAGCAATGCTGGGTTGGATGCAGATTTATTCACGCCAAAAACAGATTCTCAGATGGTGGAAATTTAAGCCAGTTTTGATTAAAACTGAATCCAGGTGTTCATCAGTATATCATTTATTGTAAATCTTAATTTCAGCACTTCGAACCACTTGGCTTTTTATTATTTTAATTAAAAATGTATCAAAGATAAGATTTTGTGTGTTGTGACGTCAGACATGAGTAATAAGTGACATATCTGTCTGTGTTGCATGTATATATTATGCATGTATGCATCCACATATAGATGCATACAAATATAAACACATCTATACAAACACATGTTTCAGGTTTAAAAATGGCTCATTTCAGCTCAATAAAGAGGCTGAATTGGATTCTATCCATTTGGATATATGCAAGTATGCATCATCTTTGGGGAAATTAATTCTTCAATTGTTAAGCCTATAATAAAATACAAATACATTTGTGTTAGGAACCAATCCATAATTTAACTGGCTGTGATATGCACAAATTGATACACACAATAATATCTCCATGCAAATATAAATCAAGCAGGCAAACATATTCACATAGTACTATCATTTATATTTCCTCAATTCTACCCAGGCAGCAAGCTGCTCTATAAAGTAAGCCTCACTGAATAGTGTGGGGTTTACTTTCTAGTAAATATGCCTAGGATGGTCTTATGGTGGTGTGATGGTGTGCAATTGTATTCTATCAGCATGCTCTAACAGGGCCTTTAGTAGCGCACCCCAATAGGTATGTAGAATTGAAACATAAGCAGGCTGCACCATCTTTACTGAAAGTATAAAAATATGGCTGCAAAGCTGCAAAGATTCAAACCTCAGAAAAGCCTCAGTGGATGATTGAAAGGTAGAAGCAACGCTAAGAAAGAGCTTTAAGGCCATGGTTCCAAATGGAACAAATAGACAGAAATTTTTTTCCTGGAAAAACAGCACAACAAGCCCCCCTTTTAATAGGAATTTTAGGCAGTTCTGTATGATGCGAATTTCTTTTCTAACACAACGGTGCCTTTCCTCAGCTTCATTTACATTCTCCAAACGAGACTCTGCCTTGCTTTAGAGGACAGGCTGTCCTTGAAATTGTGCATTTTTTCACGTGGCCCCCACCCCAAGCTGCACAAACTGAACTGCTAGGATAAAACGACTAATTTTTAATTTGAAAATTATTTACCAGCCACTGAATTTTCCAGCAGATGTATTTTCTGCAATTAAGGGCTTTGTTCTGTCCTAAACCATTTTGACTCGGTGGGATCCGATTTAATTATGTTATGCAAATGCTCACAAGCTGACATACCACTGGCTGTACAAAGGCCTGTATCCTTTTATTCTGGGACCTTTTTTTGTTTCTTACATTTTCTTTTTTTTTCTGATCAAAAATCAATATCTCTTTTTTGCGTCTGCTCTGGAGGACTGCATTTATTCTCCTTTCAGCTGAGCAAAGAACACATTCTTGTTACTGAAAATTAAATGCCTGGAATTCATGTTTATTTGTAATAGGTCTTCGGAATATAAGAAACATAAATGCATCACATCAAAATGAAAGAAAAATATGTTATTGGAAAACGTTGAAAATATACATCTTCTTCACACCTACCAAAGCACACAGAAATCCATCACTACCGAGCCATATAAAACCAGCAAAGGAAGATTCAAGATTCAAGCACGGAAAGTATTCTGGTTTAATGCTATAATAAGAATCCACATAAGGAAAACAGCCAATTATATCTGACATTAAAATTATTGAAAGCCTATAGAGGGAATGCAGCATCTATATTTAACAAATAGCCCTAGTACAAAATGAAATTTATATGAACGGATTATGACCTATCACAGTTAGGTGTGTAATCCTTATTGATAACATAATGTCTTTAGCATAACCTGGTGATGTTATCCCACCACATTTCACCTTTGTGAAACTTTTAATTGAGCAGACAAGACTAATTAAGGAGAGGGAAGCTCATATATGCCAAATAGCAAAATCAAAGCTGTAATCGAACTCAATCAGTTACTTCCTAATGCAGAAAACAGACTAAAAGCGTTAGCAATTGGGAAATATTTTGAAACGGCACATTTTCGCTTTTACAAAGATTTATCAGAACATACAACAACAATACAATTATTATTGTAACAATATTATTATTACAATAATAATTTGCGTCTTCATATATGACGGGAATATTTTTGAAAGGCATGGGGCTCGTTAGATATAGAAAAATTATAGTGGGAGTAGGGGTTTCGTTTAATATCACAGGCGTAAATGAAATGCAATAAACAATATATTATAAACAAACCCGTCGTTTTAAGGGGTTTGAGCGTGCGCGCGCGCACTTCTAAGCAGGTTTCTAAAGAGAATGCAGCGTGTAGGATCTCTTTTCTGGACTGAAGAAAAATTCCGCAATCGGACTCCAGAGCCAGAACAAGACTTAAAATGGAAAGAGAGAGAGGTTTTCAACCATAGTATAGTGGCTAGCGCCTAGCTTCATTTTCAACATGCTTTAGAGGTTATGGGGAGAAGAAATTCGTATTAGATATTAGAGAATTAGATATTCGCCTTGTCAGAAAACTGCCCCTTTCTCAGGGTACGTGTGAGCATGTGTATCCATCCACTTATGACTATTACACAATTTTTGTGGAAAAAAATTCGACTGTTTTCAGGCTTTAGAAAACACACTTTATTTTTAAGTCTATCCCTTGCCGATATGAAAAACTGGTATCTTTGTCTTGGTTGACCCTAAACCAGTTTAAGGATCTGCGAAGCCACGGTTTGCCTGACCAGGAGCCGCGCCTCGAATGTTGTTTCTGCTTGCTGCCTCGCTCCCCTCTTCCATCTTGTGGACTGTTCCCGGAGAGGTTCAATGTTGAGGTGGGCGGCTGCTCCTTTGATCCCGGTTGCCTTTGCAGGTTCGCTTTGCTTTCTTCCTTTCATTGGCTTTTGTAGTGTTGTTTGCTTGATTTCAAAAAGATTTTTTCCCCAGGAAAGCGAATGAGAATGATAGACAGGGAGCCCTCCCTTGGCCTTCCTTTGGTTTTGACAACCATCTTAAGAGTGCGGGTCAAAACTGTGGGGCCGAAAAGAGCCCAAACAGAGCAGCTTCGTATCCCCTTCCCCTAAAGGCTGGAAGCGCAAAGGACCTCATATCAAAGTCCATATGATTACCCTATTAGGGTCACCATTTCATTCCTCGGCCCTATTGTGCATTGGCCTTTAATGGTCTTTTTACTGGACTGGCTGGGGTGGTGGTGCCGAAAGTCTCCCTCCCAAAACCTCGTGAGAAATATCATCAGTGCCGTTTCTAGAGCGTGAGAAGCTCTTTGTAGACACAGGAGAGGCACTTCCATAATTTGAGGGGAGAGTTTCCGGAACAATTCTATTGTCTTCCCTCCAGTTTATGATGTGCAATAGACCAGGGCAGTAAAAGATGCCTCTGTGCAAACGTCTCCTTGGAAGGGAGGAAATTCATTTTATGATCAAGGGGGCTGGGGAAGGAAGCAGGAGAAGCACCACCTTCTCCCGGCTGCATGTATGTCTCTGTGTGTGGAGGGGGGTTCTTAAAAATTAAGGTATCCTGTTGTCTGTGAGCATGGGGTATTGCCTTTGCCGAAGCATAGAAGGTCCCCAGAGATTTGTGTCTCCTGAAGAATTTGGGCGCCGGAGGTGGTGGACAGAAGCAGGGCTTTTAAAAAAGATACCTTTTAACATTCCTATTCGAGAAGATTCCCCTCCCTCCCCAGAGGTTATGAAAGCCCGTTTATTTTATTTTTCACTGCAAATACGTTTTTGTTTTTTTGTTTTTAAATCGGGGCGGTGCTATTGGGCAAAGCAGGCCGTCTAATAAAGGCTTCTGTGTGTCCCACAAGGAGTCTTCTGATGCAGCCTTCTCTGGAATAGCATGAAAAATCAGGCACATGAAAGGCTTTGGAAGATATTTACCAGGCCTCTTTGGAAAGCTTGCAAACAAGCTAGGTTCCGTTCGAACCCCACCGCCCTTTTGGAAGTTGGTAACAGAAGAGAATTGGAGGGGGTTTTGCCATATAGAATGCCAGCATTTCAAGAAATCTGCTATCACCATTTTTACCGAATCCCACAAACCCATCAATATGACGCGCACACAAAGAGAGATTAAATGACCACGGTATGTGGGATGCTATTTCCTCCACACGCACCCCACCCTGCAAGTGATGGCGATGCGCTTGTGCCGATGTCTATTACGACCCCGCTGGCCGGGAATGAGAAGGAAAGCCCATATCTGCCTGATGGGCGCGGGGGGGGGGGGGGGAAGACTACGGTATGTTGATGAGAAGAGTTGTTGCGTGGATCCAACTGCGCTCTTCTTCCGGAGGGAATGCGCCGAAAGGCTGCCAACGGCACAAAGGAAGGGAATCCCAAATCCAGCCGCTTTTTTTTTCTTTCAAGCGGTAAGAAGGATTCTGTCTCGGGGCTGGGGGAGATTTAAAGACGACTCCGTCACCCCTTTAGCCCCGTTGGCAGAAGAGAAGGGTGGGCGAAAGCGAACGTCCGGCCTTCGTTCTCCAAACGCCGGGCTCGAGTTGCCTCGCCACAGCCACAGCCGGCCCCGTTCCTTGGCACCTCCTCGGCTTCTTTCGCGGAGCCGGGTGTGCCGCCGGCCATGTGGCATCCCGCCTGGGGAAAAGAACTCGCCGGCTGCTTTCGGTCATTCGCGAGGCGCGGCTGTGATGCTCTTCCCTTCCATTACAGGACCTTGTGCGCTTCCCTGATCTCTACCACCTGTGATGCAGGAGCAGATTGGCGGATGGGGTCATATGACTGGTCACGTGGTGGAGGCAGCTCGGTCCAAAAGAAAATGGGGTTTGGTGTAAATCTGGGGGTGTAATGTTATCATATATCACGCTACCTCGTAAAACCGACACCGAAGCCTACCGGACAACAAATCACCGGTCAAAATTATGAGTTCTTCGTATTATGTGAACGCTCTTTTTAGCAAATATACGACGGGGGCTGCTTCTCTCTTCCAAAATGCGGAGCCTACGTCTTGCTCCTTTGCTACCAACTCCCAGAGAAGCGGCTATGGACCAGGCGCTAGCGCATTCACCTCCTCCATGCCTGCCTTGTACAATGTGAACAGTGCCATATATCAAACCCCGTTCTCTTCCGGATACAGCCTGGGCTCTGATACCTACAACCTGCATTGTTCCTCTTTTGATCAGAACATTCCCGTCCTCTGCAATGACTTAACCAAATCCAGCTGTGAGAAAGCGGAGGAAAGCAACCTGCACAGCCAGGCTGAGAGTAATTTCCGGATATACCCCTGGATGAGGTCTTCAGGTATGGGGAAGGCGTGGGGAGCGGGCGGGGAAAGACCAAAAGCCTTGTTCAAAAACATAAAAGGGACAGCTCGACCTGCGGGCGAATGTTACGCGACCTCAAGCAGGCGAGCCAAGGCGGCGCATGCAAACTTCCTCGCCAAAAGTGCGCCTGCCTCTTCGCTTTTAATTAGAGCAGAGGCGCCATTGCGCAAAAGCCTGTGGCATTGTATGTAAATGAACCTCATAAAACTTTTTATTGCCCAATTAATGAGTTCGAGCCTCGTAAATTTATCTAACTCCTCTTCACGATGGGACTGGAGAGTCGGGCTGAACTCCGGGCTGCGCCACAGGGAAAACAGGCGAATGGGGCGAATGGGTCCGGGGAGCACGCCTGGCGATGGGTCGCCTTTCTCTGCCCGCAGCGGCAGAAAAGGGGAATCTCGAATGAGAATGGGGGTGGCGGGCAGAGATGGAAGAGACAGCAACGACTGAGAAGCCACCTGCATGCACTGGATTAAAATATATGATTTTATTTTTTTACTATGATCGAATTTTCTTGTCAGAAAATATGGACCTGTTTTAGATGGGGATGCAAGCGGGGTGTGTGTGTGTGGGTGAGGGGAGAAAAGGTCTTGGTGCAGATAAACCTCGCAGCCCTCCCCTAGACGAGGGAAGGCGGGAGACGAAGGCATTATTTCAAATGACATTGAATAGAGTTTGCGGGCAAGATTTGGACCCTCAGGCAGTGTCTAGAACGCGACCTAATAGTCGCCAGAGTTCTGCTAAGCCATTTTGCCTGTCTCGGATTTTTATCTAAAATTAAGGATTAAAAACCTAGAAACCAACCCCAGAGTTTTCATGAAGTCGGAAAAACAGTCTCATGGAACACAGCCGAATTATTTTGGAAAGGAACAGACTAACTGAGGGGAGGACTATTTACTGGCATTTATTTTCAAGTAGAGGTCCACTAGGGAAATACTTTCAAGATAATCAGCCTAACCCCGCATGGTTCAATGGCCTTTGGGGCGGCCGAGTATTGTATTCTGAAAAAAAATGGAGGCTGGGGATGAGGAGAGCTGACTCCATTTATCTTCCGACTTGTTTGTAAATTCTGAGTTTTATTCAGGTGGATTGTCTTCCTTTCCTGTCTTAACTTAGATGGTTTTCGCCCCTCCCCCCGTCTCTCCTTCCCTTTAGGTCCAGATCGAAAGAGAGGGCGTCAGACTTACACCCGTTACCAGACTCTGGAGCTGGAAAAAGAGTTCCACTTCAACCGCTACCTGACCCGCCGGCGGAGGATAGAGATCGCTCACTCCCTGTGCTTGACCGAGAGGCAGATCAAAATCTGGTTTCAGAACCGTCGCATGAAATGGAAGAAGGAGCATAAAGAAGACACCGCTGGAGGCGCGGCCGCCGCCAACGAGGCGGCACCCGCCACTACATCGGTGGAAAAGGTGGAGGAGGAAGAGGAGGAGGAGGAAGACGCAGAATAAATGCCAGCGGGAGGAGGAGAAGGCTCCCCAGAGCTTCTTCTCAAATGCTGTTTGCACGTCACAGCTGTAAACGCTCTCCTGAAGCTTTCTTTTTTGTTGTTAAAAACAAAATCCAACATAAAACTACCCTTGTTTTTTTAATGGCCATTTCCACTCTAAGAGGGTTTGGGGAGATGACAAGCAGGGTAGATCTCTTCCATTACCTCTAGACATCCCCTGGCTTATCCTCGGTCTAAATTGCAGAACCCCATTCTGTCCAACATCTAGGCTAAATTGGCTTTGGGCCTCCAAGCTGGTCGCCATTTATGTTAACAAGTGATAAATAACATAGTTATTAATTTTTTTATTGCTATTTGTGAAAAGAAAAACGAACCCAACAATTACCCGTTCTTTGCACACAAAAGGGATGTTAAAAGAGCGAGAGAGAGCGAGAGAGCGCAAGAGCCCCAACTAAGTTAGCTTCTAAATAAACTACCTGACTGCACAGACCCCAAAAATCTGAAAGGGGAAAGTGCACTAGGCTTAATTTCACGTCTTCTGGACTTTGAAAACCTGTTTCTGTTTAAGACTCTCTTCTGCAGATAAACAAACCTTGACACTGGAATGCAGAGATCCAAAATGAGGCTTGGCACACAAGAGAGTCTTAAAC
>JANHFQ010000080.1:0-10084 GCA_032468035.1 Aparallactus werneri
TTCTCTTTGTAGATATCTTTCAGTTATAACTTTCTTCAGAATCCACTCCATTTCTTGTACAGAGCTAACTGTAAATTCCTTAATTTTGCCAAGTTTGGATACCCTTGTTCTGGAGGATTGCAGGAGGCTATTCAGTAACGCTGTGAAATCACCAGAACACATTTAAGCAATTTTCAACTGCTTTTTTTTGTTTTCATGGTACTAAAGGTGCTATGAAATGGGAGACACCCCCCTCCCATCAGTAAAAACCCAACAATTCCATATAAACATATATAGTTTTCTTTTTTTACCAAGTAGAGCTACCAAATCAGACATGGGCTCGTGGATGATGCCACCTACACTTCCTGAATGAAGATCTTTTTCACCGCCTTCTACCTAAAATTAAATAAATATAACATCTTAAGTCATCATACAGACAAAATCAACATTTAAATGAATTTTGAATTTATAGTGCTAGTGTTTTATGGGTGCTTGCACCAAGATTAATTGTAAAAAAATGATTTGGTTTTTGTCTATCAATTAGCGAAAATTCCTCCAACATTCAAACCTTCTGTTGTCTTTACTATATAAGAATTGTTTATGCCTGTAAATAAAGTATATACAAATAAAAAACATGCATATATCTATGTTTATTGCACTAAAACCAATAACCACACTATTCTGAAGTATATTCCTAGAGATTAAGACACTAATAAGGAGATCATCCACCTGGTGACCATGAGTCAAGGAGACCATCCATCCAGAAATGTTTAGAAATGGAAATCCTGCTTAAGGATCTTCAGCAAAAGAAATATATATCAGACTAGAATAGATTTCAGTTTTCCACAGAACTAATGGAAAACTATCCTGGATGGAGGGTCCTTATATTTAGTTTATGTGAGGACACAAAGTGAGAAAATACCCCTGGTTTATACATTGGATACTAGCTACAATCCCTGTTAAAAGCTACTATTGTAATGAACCAAGAATACAGGTAGCTATCAATTCAAGAATTCCATTTGCCCATTATTACTTGGTAGCCAGTGTAGAATGGTAGATAAAAGACATTGATTCTGATTGCAGGAAGTTCAATTTGAAATTTCTGTCAGGTATTATAAAGCAATCTTGAGCAAGTCACTATTCTTTTACACTTCATCTATCTTAAAAGAGCCTGAAAATAAAATGAGATTGCTCAATAAGCTCCTGATCTCTTTACACGGAGTGTAGGAAACAAGCATGATAAATAAGCACATGAGAAACAGTAAAGGAAATAAAAATTTATGATTAAGAGCTTAGGGCTGATGATTAATTCGTATATTTGTTAAGAAGAAGAACAGAAAAGGTGCAGAGAGTGAAGATATCCTGTATGGAAGCAGTAGGGAAAAGATCTATTAGTAGATCTCAAGCTTTGCAGTAAGTCAGCATGGGTTTCTGGTTCCCTATTACCTAATAATGACTGCAGTTAAAAAGCAATAGCCGTACCCTTAAACTGGGTTGCTGAAGAATAAAGAAAACTAACATTAAACTTGATCCTGGTATAGTTTACAAATAACTCATCTTAGCATATGCTCACAGCTTCCAGGTTTTAGGGTTCCTCCATTCAGTTGAACCATCCTTTCTCATCTAATCTAATTGGTGGATTTTACGATTCTAGTTCATCTGTTACGTATTAGTAAACTACTTTTATATCCTTTCTCCATGGAGTTGAAGGATGCCATCCCTCGTCATGAGCTGTGATGGTGCAATGGACAGAAATCAACATTACAGGCTGACTCTGCCCACTGCTAGGAGTTCGATCCTGACCAGCTCAAAGTTGACTCGGCCTTCCATCATTCTGAGGTGGGTAAAATGAGGACTCAGATTGTTGAGGGCAATATGCTGACTCTGCAATCCGCTTAGAGAGGACTGTAAAGCAGTGTGAAACAATATATAAGTCTAAATGCTATTACTATTGTACCCTCAGTAACAAGTCTGAATTTGACTGAGAGTTTGTGAGAGCTGAGACTTTCTCAGGTTGCTCCTAAAAATTCCTGAGCTTAATTCAATTTTCTAAACACAGCTCAGACTATATCTATTCTTGTTCTATAGTAATTTTCCATAATATGTTGCTCTCCATACATATCACAAAATTATCCTCAAAAATGGAAATTATAGTTGTTGCAATCCAATGTATTTATTGGGCATCAAATTTGGAAAAATAATCTAGAGATAATAAAATTTGCATTTTATCAGTTTTTTTTAAAAACCTCCCCCAGAATACAATCAGAATATTTTAGTCACAAATATATAATCTTGTTTTTACCCGTTTACCTCCACTGAGAAGCAGGCATTTCCCCTAGCTCCATATGTAAGCGCTGGTTTTGTTGTGGAAAGCCAGGTATTATCTGAAATCACAATATAGTCAACACTGGAAAAAAATCTTTCATTTTCTTTTTCAACCAATTTCTCCAGTCCAATGGATCCTGCTTCTTCCATGCCTTCAATAAGAAATTTGATGTTTACTGGTAAATCCTGGTAAATAAAAATAAATAAATAAATTCCCTTTTAAATGACCATTAAAAAAAAGAATTCTCCATTTAATGTCAGACTGAATTATAATATATAATCTGATGTTCAGTTCATTGCAATGTGGTTCGGATTAGCCTCAACAAAGAGCTTAGTGATTCGCCTCAATAAAGATCTTTGTGGCATTGAGATAAAGCATTTTTTGTTCTCTGGTGTAAAAACAAACATGATTTGTCTCAAAAAATCAAAAAATCATGCCTTTGAACTAAATTGAAATCAACCTTTCTTGAATGCACGCACAGAAAACACACACACACACACACACACACACACACACACACACACATATTTTAAGATCAAACCAACATTTGGGGTCAAATTGATTTCATTATTCAAAGTGTACATACTGTACAAATTAACTCTTGGCTGATTCACATAGCCCTAGAAATTAGGTTCTTAAGGGCTGCAAATTTCCTACCCATTTTAACTGGAGAGATCAAAGCTTGAATGGAGTATACTTGACTAAAAACTAAACTTCACCCTGAGTTTTAGCATAGGGGTTTTTATTGGGGTTTTTTATTGTCATACTGTTTTTATATTATTTATTATATTGTACGCCGCCCGGAGTCTTCGGATTGGGCGGCTTATAAATCTAAGCAAATAATAAATAAATAAAAGGAAGTGCTATGTGGACTAGTCTCTCTGAGAAATCACAGAGGAAAGAAAGGGAAATCAGAAGCTTGGAATATTACTGTCATAAGCATGATCACATGATGTATCAACTGCATATGTTTCTAGGACTTGTTGACCTATCAACTATTTATGAATGAGACCACTATATCTGCTTTAAATGGAATCTGGTCCTCTTGCCAATATACTGAAAGAATGACTCCCAACTCACACTCTCCTATTTTTTATTAACTGTGTAAGAAACTGACCATCTCATTCTGAGTTATTCATTGGTGCTTCCTTTCCTATTTCATAGAACACTGGAGGGCCAGACTACATTATGATTTTTGCCCTATGTACTGTTCTTCTTTGAAAGGTATCTTTGGATCCTCCAGCCTGGGTATGTCCTCCAGAATCTAAGCAGATGTGAATTAGAAAATTCCACTTTTAACCAATGCAGTTGAACTATGAAATTCACTGCCAGCAGATGTGTTGATGGCCACCTGTTTAGAAGTAACCAGCACTTTTTATACACCCATGCTAGGTGAGCTGCATTGGCTACACTTGACTTCTGAGTGTTATTTAAGCTGGTTGTTACCTTAAAAAACCCTTCATGGCATAGGGCCTGGTTATTTGAAGGACTGCCTGTCTCCAATTGTCTTTGCCTATCCAGTGTACTCAGGCAGACTAGATGAGCTGCAAGTCCTCTCAAGTGCTGTCATCTTATGGAATGAAGAAAGCATGTTTTCTTCTGTTGCAGTTCCTGCTGTCTGGGATAATATCTCCAGACATACATAGGGTTTCTGATCTCCAAATGTTCCTTAAGACCTGGCTGTGTCTGAGGTTATCAGTAAACCTCATATCATATATTTTTAATTATCATAGCTGTTTTTGTGTGGCCTATTATGCTTATGTTTTTAAATTGGATGTTGTATGTTGTATGTTGTGAGCCACGCAGAATCTTTTGGAATGGAGTGGTTATAACAAATCTAAATAATGATAATAGCAGCTAGACACAATGATAGAACATGGGCTACCAAGGGCTAACTATAAAGTCCTTCCAGAATCCAAGGATAAGTCCTTGAAATACCAGTTACCGTACTTGGGAAAAAACACACAAGAGAACAATTGTATTTGTTTTGCACATGACATTCCATGAGGCCTATGGCTGGCTCCTATGTGATAAAGAATTCCAGATCAGATAAGTCTTTAGCCTCTTAGGTGAGTGTTGGATCCTTCCTCCTTGATATTTCCCTAATTTAAACTGCCTTTTCTAATTGCTCTTTTTAATATTGCTGAAAACTTTTTTTCTACAAGGCCACGTTTTTACTTACTATGTTTAGTGCTTTGAATGCATTCACAGCGTTTATCCAGGCTAAGACAGGTCCTTTGTTATCAGTTGCTCCACGCCCATACAGATTTCCTTGGGATAAAGGAAACGGATATTAAAATATGAAAATTTTGAATATGCTAAAAGCAGAACTCTCTCTCTCTCTCTCCCTGTCTTTGAATAATCTAGTGGCAACTTTGCTCAAAAATCTCGTTGCCCAATTATGATGTATGCATTAGCTGCATCCTTTTTTAGGTATCCCCACCTGTTTTGAGCTGAGAAGCAGATTTGGAGTATTGAGAAGGGACATCTTACTAAATGTGCTGAGAGAGGATTTGCCTTCTCACAAAATTACTAAGTGGAAGATCCAGCCAGTTAGAAAGCTTACATCTACCCTAAAGTTTCTTTCATTTAGCCTCTGCTTCCAAATAGAAATGCCACAATGCAGCTGTCTATCATTTCTAAAGAACTCTTAGGATTTATTTGAGACCTCAGGCATTCTTAAAATAGTGATGATGTTAATGGATGGCACCATTCATGGCAATATGCTCTTTCGCTCTTTTCTTCTCTCCTTCATATACAATGATACCAGATGCAACAAGAGTGCAGAACCTACAGACTCAGGACTCTGTGTGTGTGTGTGTGTGTGTGTGTGTATTCAGTGTTTTTGGTCCCAAAGCCACAGCAAAGGTTTCCCTTGCTTTTTGGCTTTTAATGTGAAGAAAGCCTTTACTAAGTGCATGAGAGAAATTTAAACTGTACATTTTTCGTGTGGCAAAGAAGAAAATTATTTAAAATAATAGAAATGGATTCAAATTGGCCATTTTAAAGACTCAAGACTACATATACTGTACATTGGATTTCAATTTATAGAAGGGTATGGTAATATGTAATATGACAAAATGGGAAAAATTTAAAGGCACAATTATATTTCTACATTTAATGCATTAGGGTACAATTCAGGTTATTTTTGTGTAGCTCCCATGCATTTTTAAGAGAATAGTTCCCAGCATACCACTCAGACATGCACATCCTTAGGCCAAAACAAACTGCTCATGCTTGATATAATCCATTAAGCTATTTTCAGCCAATAAAATATTAGGGCTTCATTGCAAGGAAATATTTGTGATCAATCTCAATTGAGATTGCCATAGTTCTTCTAGAATCTTAGAAAATGAGAAAACTGCTTTAATCAGAATCTTTCATTTATATCCAGTAAAAGCCTAGACAGTTCTAAATTCAGTCATTATAAAATATTTCTCATTACAAAAGTTTCCATTTTTAAAATTTTCATTGTGAGCATAATAGAAGGTAGGAAAAATAAAAAGAATACTTCATACCTATATCAAGTTTAGCCTCAGTAATTCTCTTTAACAGGTTTCCTCTCAAATCAGTGAGCCATATTGTGATACAAGCCTATGTGACATCAGATCCACATACAAAAGGAGCACAACTGTGCAACCCTCACATCGTCATCCTGATAAAAGCAACACGCTGATAGTTGCTGATGTCCCATCTATAGCAAAAACTTCTCTTTATTGAAAAGACTATCTCCACACCCCATCCCAGCTATGAAACACAAAGATAATCTGAAATATGCAATGACTATCTTCCCTAAAGTGTAGAAAGCTATTTTCTCCTCCAGCATTAACTGAATATTGCATAGCATACCCAGTCTTTGTCAAAAGTGTAACTTCAATGGCATAGACTCTTCAGCAACTTAAGAATAGTACGTGTAGAGAGAATGATAATTATTTACTCAGCATCCTCTACAATAACTCTGCCTTCTCTTTGTTTAGAGACTGTTAATCTGAAATCATTTTCTTCTGCCTTTATCCCAAACCATACACACACACATACACACACATATATAGCACATTCGCTTGAACCTTGTTTCAGGTGGGAGGGAATTAGCTAAGTGCTGGGCCTTGCCTATTCCTAAAATGTATTTCCTATAAATAGAGCTCCTTTCAGTCAAAGTTACAAGATCTCATTTGATGTAGATTGCATTCCTCCATGAGAGAGATCTTTGAAAACATACATGCAACAGACACCCAGATTTGAAGGACTAGGACAGAAAGATCAAGTATACAAACTACAGAAGAGCATCTAGGGCCAGAAGTAAGCAGCTGGAGACTAGATGAGAAGCTCAGCCAGATGTTTATCAAGCATGCCTTCATGCAAGATAAAACTTATATCCTAGTCTTTATTTCAGATTCAGGTATGACAGGCAGACATATTCACCTCTGTAAATGATTTAGTAATCTATTACCAAGATAAGGATAGCCCAGAGATGGTAAAGAACCTCACCAGGGAAACAAAGAGAAGTGTCTCCTACTAGCATGGCATCTAGGTAGAAAGAGAGGATGGAAGTTACTTCCTCAACCATAGAGAGTTGAAATATCTTAAGTGAGCCATGGTGGTGCAATGGTTAGAATCAGAGGTGGTATTCAGCAAGTTCCGACAGGTTCCGGAGAACCAGCAGCGATAATTTTGATTGGTTCGGAGAACTGGCAAATACCACCTCTGATTGGCTAAATGCATAGCCACACCCACAAACCACAACCATAGAACCGGTATTAAAAATTTGAATCCCACCCCTGGTTAGAATGCAGTACTCCGTGCTAATTCTGCTGTCGGCTGCCAGCAGTTCGGCAGCTTGAGTCTCACTGGCTCAACATTGACTCAACCTTCCATCCTTCCGAGGTCAATAAAATGAGGACCCAGACTGTTGGGGGCAATATGCTGACCCTGTAAACTACTTAGAGAGGGTTATAAAGCATTGTGAAGTGATATATAAGTTTAAGTGTGATTGCTTTTGCTATTGCTATTAAATATCTAGAACTAACTAAAACAAAAAAAGTCAGTAGGCCTGTGAAAATTGACTTCCTGAAACAGATTGCAAATAATGAGTCCCTGCAGTAGACTGTAAATAAAAGATTGCAATTGGTAAGGCCCTGTACAGGTAGTCCTCAGGTTATGACCACTTGTTCAGTGACTGTTCAAAAAGTATGATAGTGGTGAAGAACAACTTACAATGGGTCCACAAAATTCCATCCACAGCATCCCTGTAGCCACATGATTGCAATCTGGGCAATATACCCTGCTAGCTTCAGACAAGTAAAGTCAAGGGGAAACCAGCAGGAAATTCGAAGTCATAATCACATTAGGTCCTCATTTAACAACCTGCAGTCTTCATTTAATTACAACAACTGGGACTACTGGAATTTCCATTGCTAACAGACATGACATCATTACTGTGTTACTTAGCAACCAAGTTCCCAATTGCAATTGCCATTGTAATCCAAGGACTATATTTGCACATATACTGTAATAGTGAGGGGGAAATGGATACCACTGTAGCAGTTGAGAGTTTGTGTGAAAATGGGAATATATTAAGCAAAGGAGATTACATCTAAATCAAGAGGGTAGGCAATTTCCTAAAAGGCTCTGCAAACTTAGATTCAGACTTATAGCCGATAGCAAATTGATAGGCTACACAATGATCCATATTGAACAAAAAAAGATTAAGATTTTTAAGTCTACAAGCAGACAGCTCTTCTCATGGGCAAGCAAACAAGAATATTTTGTCCAATCTTCCATCAAGGTAAATAGATATCTGCAGCACAAGTATGCCAGGAGGTTATGTGGCTACATAAACTGTTAATGGACTTAAGGATAGGTGAGCCAACGCCTACAAAGTTCCTTGAGAACAACCAAGGAAGCATTCAATTCTTCTATAAAGAGGAAACTATCAAGTATATACTGTAGACTCAGAGATGTCCCACAGGACTCATTCCATGGGACTGAAATATTGCCCACAAAAAAAACCACTGACAGACTTTCTAAGTCCTCATTCTGAAGTCGTCACAGAAGCCTTTGAAAAGAGATGGGAGTTGTGGATTGGTGCATAAGCCAATAGGAAAGGGTGCTACAGCTGTGAATCCAAATCCAAAGCTACTGATTTTTCAGTATTTCATAACCTCTTAACTAGAAAATAGTGGAGTACAGGTAGGGAGCTAAGGATTTATTCAGTGGACCCTCCTTGTTTAGCCATTCTAACTATCCTAACTATATCTATAACCTAACTATAACTAATGATTGCTAACCTGAAGGCTCTTCTTCCTGCCTCTCTTCCAGCACCCAGTCATGAAACATATGCTTTTGGATTTTCTCCTGGTTGGATCTACTAGCTAGATGCTAAGTCATGTCTCACCATCATCATTCTAGCCACTGTGGATAGCCACTGCAGGATGATGGCCTCTTTCACATGTTTTCAATCAATATGGTCCAGCCCAGTAATTCTTAGCACCCTCTCCCTTCAGGCAGGTCTTCCCACTGCTGTGGGCAGTTGTCGTAGAGCCTCCAGGGAATGAGGGCTCTTGGGTGTTTGAAGTTGTATTGACATGTTGAAAGTATAGACTATAATCTGCCACACTGGTCCAATGTGGGTTGGCAGATGTGATTGATATTAGTCTGGGGTATCCATCATGACCTGTTCACCTTGGGTGACCCTATTGGACGTATATAGTACATAATAATAATAATAATAATATAATAATAATAATATTTTATTTATAGGCCACCCAATCCGTAGACTCTGGGCGGCGTACATGATAAAACAGAATAGATATTATAAAACGAATAAAACGATCCTAAAAAAAACCCCTACAACCCCTTATAACTAAAGTGACATGTCCGACGACTTAGCCCATAATTTCATTTATGCACACAAGCCCCTTCACCTCATCATGGCCCCAATCATAGAAGCGGCTCTGAGAAGGGGAAGTCTTGCCTATTCCCCATTAAGTATTTCCTATCAATAAATCTCATTTATGTTATAGTTATAATATAATAATTATATAGTTATAATTATAATACTAATTATTGTTCAGATCAGATTCTATTCTTAGGAAAGCTCACATCTATACAGAGAATGGTACAGTCCTCCAACAGTCCTAACATATAGGTTATATAGGGAATTACAGGTTAAGTCTTCTTATAAGAAGTCATCAGATTTCTCTTTTAAACAGAATATTCTTCTTCCTCCATTTAAGAAACTTAAATGTATTTTCTTGAAAAGAATGGCTAGGAATGGTTACAGTAGATCTTCTTTAGCTATAGACACTCCAGTGACTTGGTTCTTTATTCAATGTCTTTCTATGGCTGTATTTGTTTCTCTATGTTGATAAGTGATCAATATTATTGTAGGTAATTCAGCAGCAAGGCTGTTATATGCCCAAAATTGGAAAAGTGGAGCTACCCCGACAGATGAAATGAAAAATTGATTAATAAAATTCTTGAATGTGTAGAACTAGATAGATTAACTATGTTATTGAAAGAAAAAGGGGAATTGGACCTTTGCAAAGCATGGGATTTATGGTACAATTGGTTATTAAAAAGAAAGAAGAGTCAGAAGGTGAAGTAGGGGCATAATAGATTTACAGAAATTTAGACATGAATGGATTAAGAAATAATAGGAAAATATATAAAAGGTATACCATATTTTTTGGACTATAAAACACACTTTTTTCTCCCCTAAAAGAGGCTGAAAATTAGGGTGCGTCTTATACTCCGAATGTAGCCCTGCCCACCCACCAT
>JANHFQ010000087.1:111859-122718 GCA_032468035.1 Aparallactus werneri
CAATAAAACCAGAATAAATACATAAAATACATAAAAATACCAATACCAATCCCCCAAAAAAGCTAAACCTTAAAAGAGGTTGACAGCTTTTGCAACCTTTCTGATGAACAAAGTCAATGGGGAAGCCAGATTCATTTAACAACCATGGTACTAACTTAACAGCTGCAATGATTCACTTAACAGCTGTAGCTAGAAAGATAATAAAATGGGGCAAAACTCACTTAATATGTTTCTCACTGAACAACATAAATTTTGGGCTGAATTATGGTCATAAATCTAGGACTACCTATATATTAATCTGGGGAAGTATAACACATATTACATTGCGGTTGAATTCTACAGCTACTGCAAATAAGTGAAACTCTCTAGTAGAGCAGGCATGCGAGTAGAACAACAGCATGTCAGGCCATTAAAACCCACATGCTGCTCATCTTTCTTGGATTGCTCACATGGTGGCACTCAGTACTTACAGTCTTTAGCTGGTGGAAGAACTTCATGTTCCTAAAGAGCAAAACCAAAATTGGGTTGATGAGGTAGTCACATTAGAAACATGATCTGGATGGAAAACATCTGGATCTACATAACAGCGGAATAATAGCTGTACGACTAACATTCTTAGCAGTAAAAACAAAACCACAACAACTTATAGAAAGAACCAGAATTTCTTCTGGACTTTGTCATCTCTTTTCTCCCTTGATTTTTTTAAACCAGAGATAATAATGGATGACTCAATCACCGACTCTTGGAAGAGAAATGGAGTGTAGGGAAGGTATCCTGATGGATCTGCAATGTTTGTGCATTTATTCTTGGTGGGGAATAGAAAAGCTAAGAGGTAGTGGTACCCTGACCAAAAGCTTAATGAAGAAAAGGATTAACTGTTGAAGCACTGGGAGATGACAACAGACCACAGCCTATTTTGATTTGGCTATAACAAGAGGATGAACATTCTTATTTTGTGCAATATGTGTAAAATAGAAAGCCTTTATTAATGCCATCTGTGAAGAATTCACACCAACAGCCACAAGATTTTTTTTTTAAAAAGTCTTGCTATCAATATTTGATCATTCTGTCTCCCAGAAATAGGAACTTTGTCAGCTCAACATGTCAGAGTGAATTGGGCAACTGAGATCTAAGCAGTTGACAGTAATGCCCTTTTGTCCATCCTTTCTGTTTCCTTTTCATTCTCTTCATTTTTTCACCTGGTCATCTGCTTTTCTATTGCTCTATTCTCCAGCCTCAGGTCATCTCCAGTCTTTGATTGGCTAAACCTGCAATCCACGGAGCAATCTCCCAATGTCTGCCCTTCCTCTTTTTGTATAGACCCATTGTTTTTAGGTGGTATGTCCTTTGCTCTTTTTTGTTCCTGTCAACCAGTGTCCCTGTCAGCCAGTGTTCCTGTCAGCCAGTGTCCCTATTCCCCATTTGTCCAATTGCTCTTTTTCTTCCTGATTATTCCTGTCGCAAAGCTGTGATTATTAAAAATTGATACGTTTGCATTGTATCTGGCTTTCCTCTGCACTTATCCAGATAAAGTGCAATTGCTTTTGGCATATTAAGGATGCACCCTGTGTTTGAAAGTCCTCAAAGATGGAGGACATATTTGGCAATTAGAAATGAGGCATTAGCATTCAGCACATTTTAAGCAAGTAGAAATGGTGTACTGAGCACTACAGGCATTTAAAGGGAGAGTAATAGGAATGCAAAGTGGACTAGATAGTGCAGGTTTGACATTGACTCACACATTGATGCCTAACATTTTGATTTGCTGTACTCATTTTTTTTGTTTATCCCCCCCCCCCTGCTAATCTGAAAATGCAGCATATTTCTAACTGTAAACTGTACTGTTTATGCAAGAAATAAAGAAAAGCATATTACAGGAAGCTGTATCTTCACATATTATGGCATGCATTCACAGTCTAATAGTCTTTATTAAATTCTTGCAGGGAAGAAACAGGGTAACAGACTTTAAATAAGGACAAATGATGGAGAAAATTGCTTGTTCAAGTTCATGCTCAAAAAGTATTTATGTCATTTCTCTTCTCTTTAATTAATCTAATTAAGCATTTTTAACAGAAACAAACTTGAATGCTTTTCTCAGGTTCGTAAGAATTGACCTATATCCTTAGCTTAGCCATCTGTCTACTCATTTACTCATATATTTCTTTTTCATTTCTTGGAAACAGTTATCTCTCCATCTGTCCTTTTTGCCTTCCATTAAATTCTCCATCCAATACATTCCTATTTAATTGATTGTATCTGCAGGGCTCTCTTCAGTTCTTCAGCTTTTTCTGAAGTGATAGGCCTGAAGGACTCTCTAAATGGATTTGAGGTCTTCTGCACCACTGACAATTTTATCCATTTGCCTGCTAGGCTATTGTTTTATGAAATGTTGCTAACTGGGCCTTTTCTCAAATGTACATCCTAATTTCCTGTGTGAACAAGCTTGCAGGCATACAGTAGATGTCATTATTCCTTTTTCATCTGCTGTAGGCCAATCGTATATCAGCAACATGGCTCCTATACTTCCTGCTTCAAATTTCAAACACACACATGCACACAGAATTGCTTGGTAATGGTAAGCAATTTACTCAAGGCTGAGAAGACTAGCAAAGGAACATAAATCAGACTCTGTGAAGATAAGGCTTGCCTGAGTAGTTCCACTTTTTACAGGAACAGACAGAAGACTAGTCAAGATTCAGTCTGAAGGTTCATAGTTTCAGGGTCAGATCTGCTTCTTAAATAAGGCTGCAGCCAGTTGTTTTAATTAAGGCAGGCATGTCTTTGCTTCATTGAGTGCTTGAAATCCTTGGACTCTACTTGTCTAAGTGTTTCAAGACCTACATCAACATCTGCTCCAGTTATTCTAATGCTGCCGCTGTTTGATGAGCCTCTGGGGATTCTTGGCTTGATGTTCCCTAAAGATGTTGGGAAATAGCCAGCTAGGCAAAGAGGAGGAATCAAGCAGGGAACTAGTGTTGAGTCCTTGGCACTGCTACAAGAGACTTAAGCCTAATCAGTTCCATGGAATATCATCTGCTAGTTCCCAAGGGAAGGCAGTCTGGGGAGAACAAATAAAACAAATAAAATAGTCAATCTGAACCTTTCATGTATGGATCTGGTTGCTTGTGTCTGACAAAAGGTGATATTTGACTGGTTCATCTGGAACAGATTTTTCAGATTCAGAGTCCTAAGCCACGATGTATAAAATATCTCAAATAAACCTTCCTTTTCACTTTTCAACAGACATACCTATTTTCTTTCAAATTTCAATCATTTGAAACTGTAAACTTTTCCTCCCAAAAAGTAGGATATAGAAGAGTGTCCATATAATAATTAAACCTCCTGTGATAAAAAAAAATCTTAGTTATCAGGAGTAGTTTTATGGATTAATACAGAAACAGGAAATTTCAGCAGTCCGTATGTCAAACTCTCAATTCCTGGAGTCTCCTGAATATCCTACTGCAGCTACCTAACTCCTGTTGTTTGTTGTAGCATTTATCTGTTCACCAATTCCTTTCATACAACCAAGAGGAAGAGCAGTAACTTGGAAAACCTGTTGGTATAGTAGAGATTTAAAGACAGGAAACACAGTGGTACATTTCAGCTTTCACTCTTAATTTGATAATTCTGGGTAGTTTAATCCTGGAGTTGAGTTTACAGTTGTGAGATTACAGTTGGATACTTATGTCTGGGAATCTTTAAAACAAGGCACCTTGTTTGTATTAAGCAAGAAATATTATCAATGTTCTTGATAATGGCCCTAACCCTAATGCTAACCCTGGGTATATTGTGAGACCATACTGTTTACCTCACATTTTCATCTGAACTCTGCCCTTGAGTCAGAGAGATATGCCTTATGCTGCCACTTAAAGACAAGGACAAAAACATCACACTAAATCACAGGAAACAACCTGTAGCCTCAAAGCCATACACAAATACCTTCTTCTGGCCCTTGGCACCTCTCTTGGTCTCAGCTGCTGAAAGCTGATATCACAATGTTTCACTTTGAGCTGAAACATAGATAAATGTTGTGAAAGTTCAAAACTGACATACATTTTTTAAAAAGAAACACATCTCTCCAGCCATATGTCTGACATGAGAGACAGTTCACTCAAATTTGTGGCCCTCAGCACTCTGCAACTGTTAAGCACAGCCTTTACCCACAACAAAGTTTTCTTACCTCTGCAATAATCCATAATATAGTTTGTTAATCCCATAGTTTTCCTGCAAGACATTCTGATGCTATTTACATTTCAATTGTTTTGAATTAATTTGTTTGTTGAATTTTTACCAACATATCTGTTATGATAATAGGTTCTATAAATACATTTTAGGAATCCCACAAGTATATTTTTTATTCAGAGTGGTATATCTGTCATTTTGATGATGTAACAAAATGTCTGTCAGATTTGGTAGCCTCTCAAATGACTTGCCTTTAGGTCTTAAAAAACTTAGTATACACCTGCTGCAAGTTTCTGATCATGGAACCGAGATAGCTCTGTTCTCTTTTTGTAAATTAGAGGCTTTGTTCTCTTTTTGTAAATTAGAGATGACATTTTTGTATGGGTTGATTGTCATAGTTGACTTTTACAACAGAATGGTTGATATCCCCCTCAAAACACTAGACTGAGATCATGTCTTTGAGAAAAAACGTAGATATATATCAAAGGGAGGAGAGTGTGATTACAACTGAGACTTCTATTCTATTTTTTTAAATTTTGATCTGGCTCCCTTCCCATCCCTATCTTGCCAAGCAGACTTTTGGGTTTCTTGGTTTGTCAGCAAACTAAAAAGATCATTTAACCAAAGCCAAGCTTGGTTGGCTATCTGACAGCTTTGACATCACTTTTTGTTAAGCCCTAAACTTTACACTTATTACTTTAAAAAGTGATGCTGTACAAGATAAATGAAGGTCATATCAACAATGTCCTTGTATAGAAACCAGGAACTATTACACAAATACAACCCAAGGTATCTGCTGGTTTTGTATCCTACTAAAATCCTTATTGAAATCAAGATTTTTGTGCTAATGACTGTATCAAATAATAGGTTAAAGGTGAGACTATCAAGTTTGATTAATTCTTTAATCTGAAAATTAAGCAAATTGACTATTGTATGGAGACATTATTATAGAAAAATTGGCAGAGCTTCCTAAAATATTCCATCAACTCCTTGTTGCACACTTTGTTGCATACACTCTAATGCAATAAGAAGCTTCTTGATTCTAATCCCTGTGCTTATTGTTCGTCTGTGTGATTTTTGCAAGGGATTTCTACTTCAGTATAATTCTTTCCTTCGTGAAATAATGCAAAGCAATTCATCTGAATAAGCAAGGATGGGGAAGCCTCAGTATTGCTGCCCATCCACCTGCATACCAATTTGATGTTGATCATCTTTGCAGCATTATCCATGTTAAATAGGCAGGAACACTAGGGGGGGTTGTGAATGTGGCAATTAACAAAACAGCAATCAAGCTAAGTGTTTAATTTTGGAAAATTATCATCTTCTCTGAACGGATGTGGAAAGATTAAAAAAAATTAAAAACCCAGGATTAAATGTGCTGTGCAAACAAAGGCAGGGCTGGACTGTCAACATCACCCACTAGAAAAAATAAGCAGTCACCCCACTCAGTGAATTCCTGAATACACAGGGGCTGCCTCTTCCAAAACAGAAAGACTATAACAGCACAAAATAAGGTTTGGGTAAATATAAACAATCAGAGGAATGTTTTCCTGTATAATTTCTAGTGCGTAGGCTTAGTTTGTGTTACGTATTATGTTATACACGAACAAGTGGCCAGTATAAAAATCTTTAACTGGCTAAAAATAAAATCCTACTCCCTCCCAAAAAAACCTGGTTTTTCCCTGGTTTTTTTTAGCATTACATATTCAAATAACTGGACTAATAATAACTTGACATTACTTATGCTAACTAGGATGATTATCTGAGTGATCCAAAATACCAGGAAAGCACTGCTGTCTACGTTTGATCTTATTCACAGAAAAACTAAATAAAGACAAAAAATCCAATGGCTATGGTCTCATCAATACTTGTTTGATACCTTTAAGTAGCCTTTAACAACATGCATATCTTCAACTTGTATCAACCAGAGGTGGGCTGCACTTACATTCATAAGCAGTTCACTGTTTCAATAAGTTTCAACTTATATATTTGATTACAAAGACATTTTAATGCCAAACAATTTTTCTTTTCCACTGAAATAGCTCTCATGTTTGAAGGAATTGATGCATATATAATTCATATCTCACCAGCAAATTTTAGTTTTGTTGTGTGTGTGAGGGCAATTGCACATGCTTGCGCACAATACCATATTTCTCAAATTTTGAATTTCAAAATTTGTATTTATAAATACAAAGTCAGCTTTAAAATTAAGAGAAAGACATTTCCAAAAGGAGCAAACAGCACAATATTTAGTATCCTTTTTTTTCAGATAGTTTACATACGTCCCCATTACAAGGAGTTGTTCTAGCTCACAAGGAATAGATTATGAATCTTAGAAATCTATTTAACACAGTGATTTGTAAGCAGAATGAAAAGAAGAGCATATTAGAATCATCACTTGTGTAAAAGCATTACAGTATGTCAGGAAAAAAATGGCCAATTATCAGTAACTAACCTTACTCTATTCACCAAAAGGCATCACCACTCACCAGGGACCATGGGTTTCAGAAGCATATAAGGGGAAAATCATTTAGAAGGCTTTGAGAATTCATCCCAACAGAGCCCTTACCACATGCTTCAGTGGGCTTTTAAAATGAGACAGTTTGATTTCTCAGGAGGATCAAGCAGGAAATTAACTTGTTTAATGAAGCACAAGTGATATTGCCTTGATTCTTTTTGGATTGCCATCCCCAGCAGGGATTAAAAAAAATAAATGCAATAGGCAGATTTAAAGATGAAGTCAGTGATTCTCCTGGAATCTGGCTCAGAAACATAGAAACTTTTTTGTCCACATAGATTCCTTTTTCATCACTTCCTGGCAAGTTATAAACATGCTGTCCTCCAAAACCAGGGCTGTCCTAAAATAAACCCTAACACTTGTAAAGTGGTTAAATCACCTTCTCTTTTCACAGAAATGTCTGAAGAGAAGTTTAGGGCTCAGTGGTAAACCACGTATTTTACATGCAGAATCTCCAGATTTGGCCTCTGCATTGGGAAGGAAATATCAGAAAAAACAGTTTCCTGTCTTTTCTGAAGAGAGGGAGGGAGAGAATTTATTTATTGCATTCATATTCCATCATGATCATTAAAAGATTCTCTATGACCCACAAAAAGTAGTAAATTAATCAGTAATAAAAATTCAGCTATACAACTTGACACTGCATTTGCTGTCAATTCCAAGCATTTTCTGGATTCTTTATTTTCAGCTGCTCTTGGAAGGTAGCTAAAATTGAGGCCACTCAACCTTTCCACATGAAGCCACTCAACCTTTCCACATGAAGCCATTCCAGAGAGCTGGCCTGATTACATTAAAAACATCTTCAGGCTTTGAATCCTCTGATCCCCCAAATATGGAACATCCAGCTGCTTTTTCTGGCAGGATCAAAATGGACCAGTCCATTGGAAAGATGTGGTTTTGTCACAAACTCAACACCAAATCATAGAAGGCTTTGCTGGTTAAAAATAGTACTTTAAATTAGAGTAGGAGAATGGAATGAAAAGATTTTTATTTTATAACATGATCTTTCTTCTGGTTCCAAGTGAACAGCATTGCATGCTGCGATTTTTAATCTGCATTTCTTTTAAAAAAGAGAAAGTTGGAGGTTTAGGCAGAAGGTGGAGGGGAAGGGGTAGAAGTGAGGATTGGAGCTGAAAACTGCCAGGGAGGTGGAACAGTAAAACACTGCTGTGGAAACACCAGTTCTGCAGTGATGCTTACATTAAGTTCCCAGTGATATAAAAACATTATGAGCTGTGATGTTATGCCCTGCTTCATTTTATCAAGCATCCTAGGCAGAAAGATACTTTCTACCCTCATCAGTAACTAAAAGCAATAGTCTATTTTTGTTTCCTGTTGCACAGAAAATGGTACTCAAGGGTACAGTGCCTCAGATGTGTATATTCCAAAAATAATCAGCAAGATTAATTATGGCTGATAGATCTGTCTTCCCTCTCTTCAAAGCAGTGTCTGTCCATGTAATGTAGCGCATGCATGACTTTATCAACTTCAGCACTACTTCACTTGTCTTTTCCCAAGTGAAAAGACTCTAATGATGAGATCCCATTTCCTTCTCATACCAGTTGCCTTTTTGATTTCTTTCCTGAATTAATAGGGCTCAAATTGTGCAAGCCAAGTTGTCCATGTTTCCCAAATGATTGGAAGAATTCTTGTGAACTTTTAGGTTATTGACTGAAGCAGCCCTTGTTTTCCAGACTTTTGCATTTCCCAGGATTGGGGTGGGGGTGAATTGTCTTTCTTTTAAAACCCCTCTTTAAAAAGCTGCAACAGTTCATATAGAAGCTGTATGCAATATAGCAATAATGACACATCTTTCCCTTGTATCTTTTCCAACAGTATAATGCATTTTATATCTCAAACCAACATAGGTGAAATATCAAACGGTATGTACTAAATCGGGTGGGGAACTATGGCCTCTTTATGACCTTGTGAACTTCAATTCCCAAAATTCATGAGCCAGCCATGTGGGCTAAGGAATTCTGGGAGTTGAAGTCTATAAGTCATAAGAGGTTCCCCATCCCTGTACTAAATGAATCACAGATTTCACAGATTGACAGAGTTGGGAGGGACCTTGTAGGTCATCTAGTCCAACCCCCTGCCCAAGCAAGATAATTGCCTCTACCTAGCAACAACTCACAAAATGCCTACATGAATCTGTTAAAAACACTCACAGCATATTATACTAGTTGTCTGGACTAGTGTGAGGTGCTAGAAAAGAGTCATGAAACTGAACCATGTCATAAAATATATTTTGCTAAAGTTTTTAACAAAATAGTGAGGATAGATTCTCCATTTTGCATAACGTTTAATGTATTGATTCCTTTAATGCTGCCTATGATGCTATACATCTCCAGGCTTCTGCTGCCTGATCCTTTCTTGACAAAGTGTTTTTGTACTAACAACCTTAGTGAGTCATAAATAAACAAACCAGGTTTCTGCCTTAAGCCACAAGAAAAGTAACAAAGCTTAGGGAATTGACCTGGTTAAGTGTGCTGCACATACCAGGCACAGAGCTGCCAACTGCCTTTGTCATAATGACAATAATGAAACCCAGAAAAATTTGAACTAGCTATGAGAGATTTTTCTGTCTTTGAAGGACAAAGCTCCATGAGAAAAGTGTTGGCATTTTCATGGAGAGTGAAAACTCTGTTCTGGTTTTGCTTGTTCCTTTGCAGATGGTTTGTATAGTTTCCATTCGATCAGTAGTCCCCAGGAATTTTAAATTCTACTTAAAAACAAGTAGCTTTTTAAAATATTAAAATCAAATTATTTACACATTGTTCACATTTCCATTCTTCCTTTTATAATAATATTCTTCAAACAACAATTAAAGATGAGGAAACTGTACCATCACTGCAAAGGGAGGGTGATTCTAAGGTAAAAACTAGCTTAACTGGAGCCAATCATAGAGGAACATTCCAGAAATAAGTGAAGTTCAAGCATCAGGGAACCAAAATCAGTAGAATGGACAGGCAGAAATACTGAGTCAGATATAAAGAGGCAGTAATCCTCAATCCAGGATTTTCAGCTTCACCTAGAATGATAACGGATCTCCTTATCTTACCTTTAGCAAGATGAAAGGGCTCAGTCTGATCCCAGACTTTCCAGAACCTGGGGTGGATCTGAATTTTCTCTAGTCCCCGATTACAGTAAATGGAAATGTGGTGTGACTTTTCTGAGGTTTGGTAATCTGATATATGTTACTGCAAGGGTCACTTGCTTTCTGCAGCATAAAATAAAGAAGAACAATATTTGTTTTTTCATTATTCTAAATCAGGGTTATTCCTCCCAAGGAGGTTCACAACATATTAAAATAAGTTATAATAGCACGTTACAAATAATAATATGTGCACTTATGATACCTCAAATTATTACAGCAGTAGTGGATAAAATATATGGCCGTAAAATAATATAAAAATATGTAAACTAGTAGAAAAATACATTATTTAAAAAGTAGCATCAAATTGCAATTCCAAATTTAAGGACTATATTTTCTAAACTACTGTAAAATGGGTTTCAAAGTCTCTTTAATTTTATTTGCTATATGAGGGGAGTATGATTGTTATATTAAATCGATATTAAACTCTTCATATAGATTGTGTGTTTACAGGCTTTCCCATGATTGAGGATCCTAGTTTTGTAGGGTTCCTAAGTATGGAAACAAGCCTGGGAATACAGCCAGGTCTTAAGGACCTTCTAATACCCCAGGAGAATGGGTACCATCAGTATCTTTGGTGGGATGCTATTCTGGAAGGTAAGGGAAGAGACAGAGTAGGCTGTCTTATCAGTCCCATAAAATAGGGGCATGCATAAGCGCACCAGCGTGCCTACCATCCCTGCCTTATTGTGTCCAATTACATATATATACTTTTTTGTTCATGTTTATGTTTATACCTATATCTGTTATCTTGTTCATGATAAATAAATAAATAAATAAATAAATAAATAAATAAATAAATAAATAAATATGTCAATGTTTAAATAGAAGGAACCTGGAGTCTGTCTGTGGAAAAGTACACATATAGACTAGGTGAAACCAGGCTTAATAGCAATAACTGTGAGAGGAATCTTGGAGTCTTAGTGGACAACCAGCTAAATATGAGCCAACAGCATACAGCAGCAGCCAAAAAAGCCAATGACCAATCATAAATTGCATTAA
>JANHFQ010000099.1:0-10783 GCA_032468035.1 Aparallactus werneri
GGTGGTATTTTCCGGTTCTCAAAATTATCGCTACCAGTTCTTGGGAACCTGTCGGAACTGGCTGAATACCACCTCTGCTTGAGAGACTCAGAGAAGTGGAAGGCAGAGACAAAGAACTGTGGGCCAGGCAAGAATTCTTATCATCAAAAATCTGCCTGTGTATTATTCACAGCTTTTCTACCTCTATGCCAACTGAGCTGGAAATTAATCAGATGCAGAAACACATAAACTTATGAGAACAAGTGACATTGTTCAGATGTATTAGGGTGCTCAGTGTTGGTGTTTCTGTTGGCATTGTAGAAACAAGAAGGAATAACTTACTTTACAGCTTTTTACCATATTGACTGATTGTCAACATTTTATTATTTATTAAATTTATACCCCGCCCCTCTCCTGGGAGTCGGGGCAGCTTATTATGAATTATGAATAATTATACCTTCAAAATATTTTGAATGCTTTTTCCCTATGTTTATACTACTTTCTGTCTCCAAATTGTTGTTTCTTCCATTTTCTTTTTGTTCATGTTCCTTTAAAATTTCCATTGTAGTTTGTGTATACTTATCATCTTTTTGTTCTTTATTTTCATTAGACGTATTTTCTACCTGGGACAAAACAAAAATAAAGTAGTTTTATTATTGAAGATACAAAATTGAGAGACATATGATTTCCTTTGTAATAATTTTTAGCATTGAATTTACAAACAGAACAAAATCATTATAGAGCTCAAGAAAAATATTTCTATTCCAAATGTCCCAAAGATGCTTTTTCCAAAAGGCAACTAGTCTTTCTTGCTTTTTGTTTGAAAACATTTCACTTCTCATCCAGGAAGTTTCTTCAGTTCTAACTGACTGGAGGGGAATGGAAGGATTTATATTCTTTGCAGTCACCTTGTTGTTAGCACTCTTAAAGAGTCAGTTGTTAGTTCATTTAAGTCACTTGATGTTTATCTATATCCACAGAGTCACCTGAATCAGAGTGTAAATGGGTATGAAACCTTCTTGGGGCTGCTGAAAGGACTGCATTGTAAACAGAAAATGGGTGATATCCTATCCATTCCCCTCTGTTGGACTGTTCCATTTTAACATAGATGGCAACTTTGATGCCTCTTTCAAACCAGTGGTTCTCTCTGTCCAGAACGTGAACTTTGCTGTCTTCAAAAGAACCTTTTATTTCAGGTGCAGTTGGACAACATGGATGATTGAGAATCTCCTCAGTCATTCTATTTCAAATAGGAATGATATTAATCCTTTACAATCAGGCATGCATTCCAACATATATACTAATGAAAATAATGCAAGGTGAACAAATAGAAAGCATTCAGGTCTGCATTTAGTTATACATTGTGTGAATAAATAGCAGAAATCCCACTAAAATGTTTGTCCTCAATTTATTTGAAATCTTTTAAGTTCACTTTTCATGTTCAGTTAAAAATTAAATTAAGCATGTTACAGATTTTTATTACATGGAAGACAGTGAACTGAAAATTCTAATTCCCTGAATTTGACATGAAGCTGGAGGAAAGTGATGGGTTAATAATACATGTGGGGGAAAGATATATTTTCGGTCACTTTAATAGAAGAAACCAAATAAAATTTGCACTTTTTATTCCTAAGCAATGTAAAAGTCATAGAAAGATCTTTATAATTCTATAGGATTTTAAGTGTTAAATTTTACACTGTTAAATTGTATTAATTTCATAACAAATATTATGAAAGATATGAGTGGTTTTGAATGTACTAATAACAGTTAAAATAAAGTTGGAAATCATAAAATATATAGATGTCAGTGATGAAAAATTTTGGATCTTATAGAAATACAGGAAAAATACAGTTAGTCCTTGACTTAAAACAGTTCATTTAGTGACCATTCAAAGTTATAAGGGCACTGAAAAAAGTGACTTATGATAATTTTTCTCTGTAGCATTCCCATGGTTTGATGCTTGACAACTGACCATATTTTTGATGGTTGCAGTGTCCTGGAGTCATGCGATTCCCTTTTACAACCTTCTGATAAGCATAGCCAATGGGGAAACCAGATTCAATTAACAACCATGTTACTAATTTAACAACTGGAGTGATTCACTTAACAAATGTGGCAAAAAAGGTCATAAAATGGGGCAAAACTCACTTAGAAAATTTCTCATTTAACAGCATTTTGGGCTCAATGGTGGTTGTAAGGTGAGGACTACCTGTATAATATCATTATATATAAAGATTTCCCCTGTCCAGTCATTTTCATCTCTAGGAAGCAGTGCTCATTTTCATTTCTTAGCTAAGGGAGCCAGAGTTGTCCAAAGACTTTTCTGTGGTCATGTGGTCAGTATGAAGCACATGGAATGCTGTAACTTTCCCATAAAGTGGTACCTATTTATCTACTTGCATTTTGCATGCTTTCAAACTGCTAGGTGGGCAAGAGCTGGGGCAAGCAATGGGAGATCAGCATCTTTAACCACTGAGCCACCATGCCTGATTTATTTTATTCTATAGTTGCACCCATTATTCTCTGTCAATCCTGATTGTAATTGTTGTCTTTTATTTCTCTTTTGGTCATTGACCGAATAAATAAATATGAAAAACTCTCTTCTGAATAAGTATTATTCAGAAGTCTTTAATATACCAGCTGGATGAAGCTTTTAAAGGCAAATAATTGCCCCCCCAATTCATATTTTTGTCATCTTCTCCTGTTTATTTGCCTCCCAATTTCCTAGGCAGAAGAATGTGGCAGCGTGGAAGCTTCTAATTAAAATGGCTTCTAAAGCTGATGTCAGGTTGAGGATGGTGTACAGGAATGTTTTGATGCTGGACCTCTGGGAAGACTGAAGATGGCTAAGCAACAAGTGGAGCCAATGACTGTAGTGGAATAAGAGTGAATGAGCAGACACAAGGTAGCATCTCTGGAGGATTTATAGCTTTTTAGAGCTTTGGGAGACAAGGGAGTAACATCTTAATTGCTATTAGCACCTTTGAAAAGATAATGTGTTTGTATACTTCCTTTTCTGTTAGAAGAAACTTTTAGATCAATGTGTTTTACAGCATTGGGTGAGTTTCCTTCAATCAACAAGTTTTAAGTACAAATGTAAGAACTTTTTAAAAATGGAATTAACAGCAAAGGGATTACTAAAAATTTGATTTTATAAAGTTACACATGAACTAAAAATCCAGATAAATTTTGAAGATTTTGGAATTAATTATAAAGAATCCTTCCCATGCAAAAGTACTTTGGTTTTGATTTAAAAAACAACAATGTATTATTTTAAAAACTGGACACTAGAGGGAACTACAGGGAACTAAAGATTACAGTTAAAGGGAAAAACACTTAAACTTGGTTACAGAATGAAGCAAAATACTTTAACACTGGATATATTGAAAGATATTTTTGACCAATGGACTGAAAGGTTAATTTTAACTATTATTTATGTTTAAAAGATGTTATGGAAGAGGAACAGGTTCTACCAGACAAGATTGAAACCGAGTTGGAAATGGATTTTAAAATGGCAGCCTATGGGAAAAAATGGAAAACGATGTTGCATACAAACCAGTTGATGCCTTAATAATTAAAAGGAATATATGAACAACAAACCAACTGACAGGTGCAGGAAAACAAGATCAACATGAGTAATTGCTCCAAAATATTTTCTTTATTGCTGTTTGCCTAATAACAGAATTTTGCTAGACTGAAGGACAGTCTGCATAACTACATGAGGAATGCTGTGAAGAATTAGGGAGGATCTTGCATAACAATAATTCAAGTCTCTTTATTTCTCCTTCCTGTAACTCAATGCCAAATTCCACCACACCATCAGAGTGACCTTGATAATTTTCTTATATTGGATTTAAAAAAGAAGCTTGTTAATATTTTGAAAAGTTTTTGAAAAGTGACAAAGGGGGAAAAATCAAGTTCTATAACATAATTTGAATGGAATAAAGATTGATAGAAGTAAAAGAAGTAAAAGGAATATAAAGTTAGTTTATTTGATCAAAATTAAAATAGATACTGTATGTATCTCTGGTAAACCTTAATGGACTTTTGCTGACATCAGGACTGAAATAGTGATGGTTTGTGGATTATGGAGAGATGGGACATGGGAAGACAAGATTGTTTGTTGTATTTAATAAGATCCATGGTCGTGCAGTGGTTAGAATGCAGTACTGCAGGCTACTTCTGCTGATCATTGGCTGCCAGCAGTTTGGAAGTTCGGGTATCACTGGCTCAAGGTTGGCTCAGCCTTCCATCCTTCCAAGGTTGGTAAAATGAGGACCCAGATTGTTGGGGCAATATGCTGACTCTGTAAACTGCTTAGAGAGGGCTTTAAAGCACTGTGAAGCAGTATATAAGTCTAAGTGCTATTGATATTGATATTTTTAAGACACGATGATCAATTACTAAAATTATTTATTCTTGTTGTAAAGGTGGGAAGTCACTTCTTTAAATGGGCATGTGGGTTATCCCAAGTTTCCTTTCCTTGTTCTGAGAAAAATTCTGAAAAGATGATCCATATGCCTCCTCCTTGTTCCACCATGATAGTTGGTTCTGCTCTCTACGGAGCCATCTTCATTTCTCTATTGCTGCCCCATTCAGTGACGCAGCCAGAAAATTGAAAAAAGGGCTTTCAGGCCTCACTTTCTCTGTCTCTGATGTAAATACTGTTCTGAAGGTCAGATCTAAACCAATAACAAGGATAATAAAATAGGCAGGTTAAATCAATAGGAAAGATTGGTTTAAAAACAATGATTGAGAGCATTATAGAGATATAAATTCAAACATTTTCCTAATTTGCGTTCAGATGCTTGGAGTTTATTTATTAGCTTTTAAAACTCTTATAGCTCTTGTTTCTTTTTTATTTTCTTGAAGCAAAACTTTTTCTTAGTTGCTGACAAAAGAAGTGTAATAACAGTGATGGAGGCCTGGGAGAGAAGATTCTGAGGGGGAAAAATCAAAGGAGTCGGAAAAAGGATTCCTGCCTCAAATAGGAGAAATTGTTCTCAGTTGAAGTTATAATATTCAAAGTGTTAATGCCTTTAGTTCCCCATAAGATATTATTTGATTTTGAAATTGAGCTCATAATCTGATTTATGTGTACCATGATAGCATAAAAAGAACTACATGCCTTTCTCAAGATGGCTGAGAATAACTGGATATAAACTGTCTTGAAAAATTAAGCTTTCCTTAAAACTTGGTATGCATTAATAAGTGTCAGATTCTGTGGATAAGTGTCACTTCTTTCTCAGAAAAATCATCATTTATCCCTGAGCTTGCTTGTGATAGGAAGTTGAGTAGAAAGACCCAATAAAGAATTATTTATATTCTTTTCCACTCAAGTCTGAACAGATGCTTTTAATTTCTTATGTTGTAATCAATTAATAAGCCATAATAAGTCCTCTTGTCAATGTTTTTCTAAACCACAATCTAGAAATATTCCAAATATTTCCCAAATATTCATTTGATAAAGAGCTAAATAAAAAATAGACATAACAGAATCCTGCTAGTGGCCTTCTATCTTGCATAGGTCGGAAGACTGCCTTTCGCCAATTGTTTATATGCATCCAGGACATGCAGCAAAATGGATTTACTTTGGGTCACCTGTGTTAAACATTGTCATCTTATAGGATTGCAGAAGTATGTCTCTCTGTCCACCCTCTGGACCAACATCTTTCTAGGGTTATGGACAGGCTCTTCTCTCCTAGGATTCTGGAAGACCTGCCTTACTCCCAGGTTTGGGATTAATGTATTATTAATGATGAATATATTTGTGTGGCTCTTATCATGCTTGTATTGCTATTGGTGCTTTCAGTGCTGGTGTTTTCAACTGTTTTTGTGATTTTGTAAGCTGCCCAGGGTCTATTGGAATGGGCAGCCATAACAACTTTAAAATTAATCATCATATCTACATGGCAAGTATGCAAGTGATGATCTTCAACCCACTATAGTTGTTACCCTTAGTCCATGTCTCTCCTTATAGTTGAAATGTTGTACTGGCTAAGGGATAGGATTGGCTAAGGGATAGGTCTTATAGCAAAACTGAAGGCCATCATTCTAGGATACATGGCAGCCATTATCTTCAGTGTATGATTGTCCCTGCCCAATAAATTTGAATTTTTCCTTACTGTCCTCTATTTATGATATTTATTATTTTTTCATATTGAAAAATACAACATTTTTTTTCATATTCTGGTAACAAAAGTAGCTGGTTACTGTCAAATCTAACATCCTAAATATGCATTGTCACACCTGCCAGCTTTATAATTAGATTTTAGTGGGCTGCCAGTCTTGTAGTGTTTGCATCATCTTTACCAACATTCAAATCCCATTTGTCTTCCTGAATCATATCTGCTAAATTTAGAAGCCAAATTTCAAGTTCAATCAGGTACATAAGAATCTATAATTGAATTTATAGCTTTTGTTTAAAGACTTTGGCTTCTTTTCCTGTATTGTAAGACTGTTTCACTATGGAAAATATATTATTGATATATTGGCAATATACTTTTAATTTTTATCCAGGAAATGAAAGGTCAGTGTAAGGCATTATCCTATATGACATGTAATATTTTGAAGAGATGGACTTCAACATCATGCCTTTATACACTGACCTATTGATTGTCATAGTATTTGAGAAACTTTTATTCAGAATGAGGGCAATATGTATATAACTCAAAACAAATTTCCTGCAGAAGCCCCTAGGTGGAAAAGCAGCTGAGGTGCACTGCCATGCCGATTAGCTGTGCTGCAAACAGAGAATAAAGGTAGCTATAGCATGTAGGTGGGTGGGAGGACCCAGCAAAAAAAACTTTTTTTCCCCAAAAATCGACCGAACTGGTTCACTACCATCAGTCCGAATTTAACAAACAGTTCACCTGAGCCGGGCTCAACTGGTAGAAATCCACCCGTGATGTAGGGGTCATGGCTGGCTCTATAGGCAAAAGGGGTAATGCAACTCCTAGTTGTTTGTCTGAGCTAATCTTGTCAACCTTTGCCTTGCCTAATTGTGTTGCTTATCTGGAGTTTCTGTCTGACCCAGGCTTTTTGAATGGATTACTAAATCTGCATTTCTAAAATCTGGCCTCCTCAGTTTCTGCTTGGACAGGGAGATTGGGGCTGGTTTCTGCCTCCCTGAAGATTTCCCTCCATTTCTCCTTTAGGAGAAATATTCTATCCTGCCTTTTTAATATTCCCCAAAATATTTCATTCTCTAGGAGGGTGGGTGGGTGCTGACTATCTATATAAGAAAAATAACAGTACTTTTATTTTGACTTGGAACATCAGAATTGTACTAGCAGGATAGATTTCTGAAACAGAATTCCAAGGATTTAAGTAAGTTGGTTCATTGCTTATCCATTATCCTATAATGTAATGTTAAATTTCAATATAAAGGGATGGCCTTGAAAGATGAATGAGTGTATCCATTATATTTGGCAAATGATTACAGTACTTTCAGGCTGGTTAGATATATTTTTTCTATATCAGCTTTCTCAATCTTTTTACCTTAGAGGAACCTGTGAAATAAGAACTGTAACATTGCGCTGCATATGAAGTTCAAAACAATGTTTTTCTTTTCAGTCCTAGTCTCTTGCATAACTCCTAATGATCTCTCACAGATTCCTAGGGTTCTCTAGAATCCCAGCCGAAAATGAATGTCCTGGAGTCTTCCAACAATCATACACAAGATCAACTAGTTTCAATATCATCTTTTTGTTTAGCATTCCCCAACCTGCATGATTTCCTGATGTGTGGACTACATTTCCCAGAATTCTTTGCAACAGAAATGCCCAGTTCATACAGTACATCCAAATATCTATGATAGGGAAGATTATGAAATATATATAAAATACTTGCAAGATTTCTATTACAGATTTCACAAATTACAATCACCTCAGTTTTAATGAATTCTTTTAATTCTCTTCAAAAGAAATCTGTAATGTTTTTTCTATCTTTCGTATAGTCTTATTTAAAAGTACTCAGTAAGAGCTTTGCAGTGAGTTGACATGATATTTCTTTAGTTAATCAGGTTTGCCATCTTACTGCAAGATACAATTTTTCTTGTTAAGTGAATTGTTTTCTGTGACCAGTGGCTTCCTCAAGGACTAAAAAGGACATTAATCCTCTCTTTTGTGTATATATTAAGCTGACATTCTTCTCAAGAAGTATATGAATCACCCAGCTTTAAATATATCAAGCTAATTCTTTGTCTATTCAGCAAGATGAGATTGTACAAGGTGAAATACTTTAGGCAAGGCATAAAAGTCAAATCTATCAATTTGATGAAAAAGCACATCGAAAATTAATCATTATAAAGTAATCTTCATAGGAAAGGTTACAGTTAGTGGCTGGATTGATACATTGCAGTAAGCCATGTTTATGGTTTATTTAGGTTAGTTTGTAAATTGATATGGTTTGTAAATTTAAGGCATAAAATATATGTGACTTATGTAATTCTAGCTTTGAACAGATCATAACTGAAGTGAAAAAACGACTATTACAAGACAGCATGTTAGGTGACAGAACCAACCTGAGCCCAGCCACATATGTGCCATGCTGGACCTCTGCCTGACCACTACCTATTTTAAATACAATGAAGGTTTCTAGAGACAAAAACATGGCGGCGGCATGGGTTCACTCCATTGTGGCCAATCTGTATATGGAAGAGGTAGAAACCAAAGCCCTAAACTCCTTCACAGGAATTCCACTCACTTACTGATATAGGCATGTAGACGATACTTGGTAAAGCTAAAAACACAGGAATTGGAAGCATTCACGAAACATATCAACTCTGTGGACAAATACCATACATCAAATTCACACAGGAAGATGTTAAGGAAAATAATCTAGCCTTCCTGGACTGTGCAGTACACTTTAAGGAAGAAAGAAGTCTTAACACTGACGTTTTACAGAAAACCCACTCATACAAATCTACATTTTGATTCCCACTACCCACTGGAGCACAAAATGGGAGTCAGAATCAGAATAGAGCTGGAAGGGACTTTGGAGGTCTTCTAGTCCAGTCCCCTGCTCAAGCAGGAGAACCTATAGCATTTCAGACAAGTGACTGTCCAGTTTCTTTTTAAAACCTCCAGTGATGAAGCACCCACAACTTCTGAACACAAGTTGGTTCATTGCGCGCTGCACATGCATCAATTTAAAACAGCTGATTTTCGGGGCTAAATTGATGCCTGGGTTATACTTGAGTCACTAACTTTTCCCAGTTTTCGTGGGTGAAATTAGGTACCTCGGCTTATACTTGGGTTGGCTTATACTCGAGTATATACGGTAAGTCAATTTGTTTTGAGTTCAGAAAAATGGAACATCGTGTGCTTCTGCCATTTGTATTCCCTTTTCCCATATACTGTATGTAAATAAAGGTCCAGGATAGCTTTTCATTTTGATGCTCAATATATCTTGCTAAGTTTATTTACATTTAAAACATGCTTTAAATGTTTATCCTCATTTTTAGGGTATGTTAATGGGAATTTGAAGCATTGTGTCAAGGGACTTAGAGGGTAATACTGAGTTTAACTAATATACATTGGAAAAATCATACAAGGATGAGGAAGCATTACTCTAATCAAACCTTCCCCCAAACTGGTGATGCCAAGATTTTGGACTAAAACACCCATTAGTTGCATTGCACAAAAAACCTAGGCAGAGCTTTGATCACACTATCTTGACTACTATTGTGACTTTTTTTTTTTGCCATACCCTATGGACACTCCTGACTCTTACTGAGAATGATTGAAATTGTTGGTTATCAGATCTGAAGGCTGTAGGATATGGAAAATAGTTTAACCAATCCATTTTGTTCCCTGCAACTCCTGGTTTACAATACCTGGCTCCCAAGCTACTATGATACAGAACATCAATCCTGAAAAATGGATAGACAGCAAAATAGCTAAAGAAGGGTACCATTTCCCCAAATCTCTTTTGCTCAGGGAGAGAGAACAGATAGCACACTGAGTAAGCCTTTTGTTTCCTCTGTGCTGATCTTTTCTTCTTAAAGGTTGCTGCAGATTTTCAATTACAGGGAAAGCATTTTCTCTGCATTATGTGCAAGTTAGTGGTGTGCATCAATAGCAGCTGTTACTGGGAGCATTTTAAAAATTTCTTATTAATGACTATCCACAGAACTATAGGCAGAAAAAAAGAATACCTCCTGATAACAGGTTTCTGTGCTTTGTCTCTCCCTTAACCAAAATAAAATGTATATTGAATGTATATGTATAAGAAAAACAGAAGTAATCTTACTGATAATAAACTAACAGTGACACTAATATATTTGTTCTACAGCAGCAATGAATCAAATAGCGCAGCACCCAGTTATGGGGAGGGAGTGTAGTGATTTTTAGTTCCCATAAGGCAAATTCATGGAGCATTTGGAGCTTTTGAGACAAGAAGTCATCAATTACAATATGGATGAATGCATTATTCAGTGGTATATGTATGGAAGGAAAATGGAATTTGTTCAAGCTCTGGATCTTTTTTCAGAATATTGTAATGGCATCATTTTTGAGATAGCACAGTTATTGATTGGCAGTCCTTTTTTAATGTAATGCAACAGACAGGTATCAAAGGCAGGTGAAACTTGCAAATAGTTGCATTAAACATTGCTATCAATGGGGCAGTTTTTTGATTAAAAAAAGAAAACTAGACTTTGTGTAGCAGGATAATTCTCTGAGAATCAGACATGATTGAACACAAAGGGTAAGAAGAAAGAAATAAGCAAACCGAGGCCTGTTTACTGAACAGTAGTCCAGATGCCTAGAAAGTGTCCTGTAATTTACTGATGTGGTCAAAC